>PVKU01003838.1:0-147317 GCA_004027475.1 Anoura caudifer | reverse complement strand
GAAGGAGTCCATCATCACCAAGCCCTTATTATATGAAATGTTAAAGGGACTTATCTAAGAAAAAAAGATAAAAAATAGGACAGTAAAAAGACAGCAAACTCACAGATATTAACAACTACACCTAAAACAAAAGCAAACTAAGCAAACAGCTAGACCAGGAGCACGAGCACAGAAATGGAGATCACATGGAGGATTTGCAACAGGGGAGTGGAAGGAGGAGAGAGGGGGAAAAGGTACAGAGACTAAGTAGCGTAGATGGTGGGTAGAAAATAGACAGGGGGAGGGCAAGAATAGTGTGGGAAAAATAGAAGCTAAAGAACTTATTAAACATGGACATGAACTAAAGGGGGGAATGTGGGTGGGAGGGGGTGTGAAGGGTGGAGGGGAATGATGGAGGAGAAATGGGACAACTGTAATAGCATAATCAATAAAATATAATTTAAAAAATAAAATAAAATTCTGGCTCAGCATCCCACCTCCCCTGCTAATTTGGTAAAAGTCCCATTACCTGAGTTGTTTGGGGACAAGGCCTCAGCAGTTTCTACAGAAGGTGCAGGATACCAAATAATCCCCCTCATCTGCCTCCTGTCCCCCAACCCCCACTGATGGATACAGCAAATGAGAGGAGGATGAAGAGATAGCTTAGAATTCACCTCCAGTAGTGGCATGAGTCCCTGGCAGTGTGAGGCCTCCAACAGAACATCCTAAACACTCTTCTGACATGCCCCTGGCTGGTGATTCTTGATTTTTGCTGATTTTTCTGAGCCTGGGTCTCAAGTTTTCCCACTGATTATCTGAGCCACCCAATATCCTTCTAGGAAATTTCTTGCTTTCAACCAAGAACCTCGACTGATACAATAATTTTCTCTTCTTTCTGTGTATTTTTTCCCTTGACAACCTGACAGATAGGATATTTGAATACTTGAAAGTGGCAAGATAAATGTTATAAAATCCAAGTCTCAGAAATGTAGATACCTAAAATAATTAGAAAGCTGAGATATTATCTTTCTTTTTTCCTTTAAGACTACAACAGACTATGACCAGAATAATATATGAATCATCAAGGACATGCTCCAGGAACTACACCAGATCACACACACACTCACTCTCTCTCTCTCTCTCTCTCTCTCACACACACACACACACCATGTGTACACCTCATTGTGTGGCTCTTGAGTGTCTGTCCAGGGGAGGAAAGTCAGTCTCACCTCACTCAAATAAGATCAGGCTTAGTCAACCTATGCCTCCAAACAGGAATCTGAAGGCCTCTGATCAAACTCTCTGCTCAGATGTGGGGCTTTCCTGTGTCTCAGCCACATAGGATGAGTCTCAAGCACCATTGCTGCATAGAGTGAAGCCCAGATAGAGGTAAGAGTGGGTAGTCGAGAAAGGCCCAGAGTGGCAGGTACAGCTAGTTAGCATGTAAAGGAAAGAGATGGGCCATCTCATGACAAGAAAACCTCCTTTGTTAGAATCCCACAAGGGTTCCTATAGGTGATCTGTTGGAAGGTAACTACCACATGAAATTAAGTGTTTCTATGTATACACTCAAGGTTGACTGAGTCTCATTTCCTGACATTTGAAACATACCAAGTAATAAATAGCACAGGACTCCCTTTGGGAGTCAGGCAAACATTCAAAGAAGACCATCTTCAATCATCACCATCATTCCTGCTTTCACTGAGGTCTGTTTGGGGTATAGGCTTCTTCTTCTGTAGGTCCAGTCCTTCCCAACCCAGCTTGCCCAGTGTTGACGCTGACATGTTGAGAGCACCAGCAGTGGTCCAGGGGACATGGGCTCTAAAACGATATTCACAATAACTACTATGTCTATTTAGTTCATTCTCTGCCTTTTTAAAAGGGAAGAAAGCTGGAGAACCACGCACCAAGAAGTCTCTGCTGTGGTCCTGCCAGGAGAAGCACCTATCCAGTGTGGACAAAATTTAATTAGAGAAAGCTGGTATGAAAGCAGTACCAGAATCCCAGTTTCAGATGCTCTGTTGGGTCTCTTCCTGAGGCAGTTTTAACACCACCTACCCCACCACCTCCCAAGCTTAGGCTGGAGTTGTGTGTATAAAGGGTCCTTCTCTTCCTACACAAGATTTTCCCATGATCATCTCCTCTTGGCTCAAGGCAAGCTGTAGACCCAGTATACTCTAAATTTGTTGGCTATGTTCTGAACATGATAGATTTTAAAATATGCAGCTTTTTCTATAAGAACTTGATGAGATGTCAGAAGCAAGAGTTTCTCAGTAAACCAGGTATGCCAGGTATAGAGAGGTTAGCCCAGGGACCAGTTTATCAGCAATTCCCTGCTCTGTGAGTGAAGTCTTTTGAGTCATTCTTACAAATTCCAGGACATCCACTGGAAGCTAGAAGGGTGGCTGCTGGAGGGTGGGAGCAGAGGCCTCCTATCCTCCAAGCAGGCAGGAAGCCCCTCCTGGGTACCACCCCTGTGGCAAGCCTCCTTTAAATGAGAGGAAAACCAGCAGGGAATTAGAGGAGGAAGAAAAAAAGAAAAATTAAGGTACCAAAGAAAGAAAAAAGTTTAAAAACAGTTTTAATGTTTCATTTGTCAATTAAGTGCCCAGTATAAAATGTTCAGAAAATTAAGAAAGAGATTTAAAAACAGAAGATGATAATCTTATAATCTGATAATGTGGAAAAATCACTTCTAAAATTTTGTGTATATTTGCATACTTTTTTATGAATTTATATATAATATATATAGATAAGTTTTAAAACAATGGAATAGATAGGAGTGGGCAAAAGCAGGTTTATAGCTGTATGTGAAATACAGACCTTACTCTTGTATTATGATTTATGAATTATTGCATTATTTTCCATGTGAACAACTGTAAACCTGTTTATCCACCCCATACAACATATAAACACACATATACATATACACACACACACCAATCTGTTCACTTTTTTCTCTTAACAATTTCTTGTGAAAATCTTTCCATATAAATAAATAAATGGCATCATCATCATTTTTATGGCTATATAGTATTCTATAGGTATAGCATAATTTTTCTCCAAGTCCCTTATTAATAAACTTTTTCCAGTTTTTCACAATTATAAACAGTGTTCTGACATCACAGGTGCATCTTTGCAAATTTGTTCCATTCTTTCCAAGAAGTAAAATTGCTGGATCAAAAGTACATACTTTTAAAAAGGCTTTTCATGAGTGTTATTAAATTGTCTTCCAGAAAGTGTTACTTATGCCAATGAACACTCCCACTAGTAAGGTGTGCGTATCCGTTTCCCTACCTCCTTTTATGACTTTAGCCAAACAGGTAGTTAATAAACTATATCTTTGCATTGCTTTGGTTATGAGGGAAATTGAATCTCTTCTCATATTTACTGGCCATTTTGGGATGCAAATTTTTGCACATGTTTTCCAGGTGGAGCATTCATCTCTATTTTCTCACTGATTTGTAAGAACTCTACATTAAGGATTCTTAC
This sequence comes from Anoura caudifer, assembly GCA_004027475.1. Lineage (NCBI taxonomy): Eukaryota > Metazoa > Chordata > Mammalia > Chiroptera > Phyllostomidae > Anoura > Anoura caudifer. The sequence goes on along the minus strand of PVKU01003838.1, from coordinate 143,846 downwards.
CCTTGCCATATGTATTGCTACCAAGTTGACACTTACCAGAAGATTAAAACTAAAATGTTATAGTAAGTCAAGAAATTATTTTAACTAGCAAAATTAGAAAATAAGGGAAATTCTACTTTGAAAGCAAGAGAACAAAAAATTTTGTTAAAACAACATGAAGCAAGCCCAGATAGGAATAGGAAAATTTAAGGTGAAAGATAGAAAAATAAAAATAACCAGTACCAGTCAAATAAAAAAGAAATTCTAGAACATTGTCTACATTCTAATTTGTATAATATAAGCTATCCGTAAGAAAACAAAACAAAATCGGGAGGTGTGGAGGACAATATGGCTTATCTCTGGTAAGCCAGAGATGGTGTCACCGATGTTTAATCAAGGTCTCTGTAGCAACGTGCACAGTAGATCAAAACGGGGAAGAGAGTCTCAATGGTTCACAGTACTCTACACACTCATCCTGACCATTAGCAAATCCTCCTGAGGAGGCCCAATCCATTTAAAGCTACATTTAAGAAGGGTAACAGATGAATGGGTGTGGGCAAGGAAAGAATTACAGAAACAGGATGAAGACTGCATGGGAGCAAGTTAATCTGTCATTTTAATTGCATTGTCTCTTCTTTTTGTCCACTAATTAGATTAAGACAGTATTAAGAGTTATAGACGCTAAAAAGTGACTCCTCTTGAAGAAACCATAACAGTGAGATGCCTCACCCTACCTATTCCAGATTTAATGTCAGAAAAATTGATTTTCACATGGAATTTCAAGGAGCTATATATCTTAATGATAGTTTTCTGAGAATAAACAACAGTTTATCTTTAAAAAAGTAGTAGGAATGTACAAACTGCTTCCCTGTCCAGCTAGTCTTTTTACTGTTTCCCCATTTTCTGCATGAGAACACACGATCTGCATCATCAAGCTGCTCTCAACAGTTGCACTGTCAGTCTGGAATCAAAAACAACTCTAGACCAGAGCTGTCCAGAGAAACATAGTGTGAGCAACAGAGGCTAGTTTAAATACTTTAGCTGCTTTATTAAAGGATTAAAAGAAAAAGGTGAATTAACTTTAATAATATATTTTATTTAGCATGATACATTCAGACTATTATCTTCTCAGCGTATAACAAATACAAAAATGAGGTGTTTTCATGCCAAATCTCAGAAATCCCATATGTCTGTTACATTTACAGTACATCTCCCTGTAGGCTAATCACATTTCAAATACTCAAATACATGTCATGTGTGACTAGGGGCTATCACATTGGACAGCCCCATGCTAGACCAGTGGTTCTCAAGGTGTGGTACACACACCAACAGCATCACCATCATGTGGGAAATGTTAGAAGTGCAAATTCTTGGGCCCCATTCCAAACCTATTGAGTCAGACCCTCTGGGAGTGGGACCCACCAATCTGTGTTTTAACAAGTCCCTTCTGGTAATTCTGATACACTCTAGGGTTTGAGAACCATTGCTGTAGACAATTGCGTTCAAATAAACCTAGAACAGCCATGGCAGGCTAGTACTGAGGAAGAAGAGTTCCTTCTTTTGAGATAATTCTCTTCTGCGGAAATCTTCTAGTCCTAATTTTTGTTCCATTTCCTGGGACTATGGAACAAATTACCAGACACATAATTTAAACATAGTTTCATTTATCATTTTGTTTAAGGAGAAAACAAAATACAGTAACAACCCTACACTATTACCTTGAGTTTAGTTACTAACTTCTCTTGCCCTCAATTTCCTAACCCCCTCCCAAAGGGGGATTATTTAACCTTTTTGAAAAGAAAGTGTTGTGTACAAAAAAGAAAAAAAACTCATCAAAATGCCTGACACTTTTAAACTACAATTAAAAAATTAGTGGGCAGGAAAAGTAATATTATAGATTTTGAGCACTGAAGTAGAAGCCAATTCACTTATAGTTCTCAGAACATTAGATTAGCTTGGGGGGAGGGGGGGAAGGAGGGAGGGTTCTTGCCAAAATCATTAAGGAGGATGAGCTGAGCATGCCTTACAGCATAACTTTCAGTAAACAGGAATTACCTATGAAGAAAATCAGGAAGCCAAAGTGTTTCTTTTTATGAATTTACATCCTGCCATAGAAAAGCTGGATAGGAAATAAAAACTGATGCACTCCCAACTGTATGTTTAACCGGCTATTATTCCATCAAGGAAAATCTGAGCCAAAGCTCAGATTCAGTGAAGGGGCGGGGGAGCGGGGGGCGCGGGGGAACCATAAGAAGGCCGAACGCCATGAGAAGCCAAGCCAAAGATAACCAATGGCTACAATTAAACGATTTGGAAAAAACTACAAGCAAATCTGTACTCGTGATTGCAGATTCCTTAATCACTGCCTGCCCTTTCCGCCCTCTCCCCTATTTCAGTAATAAATCCTCCAGGTTTTTCCTTGAAAATAAACATATGTGCGTGTCCAAGAAAATAAGAGACCTGTAAATTAACCTAATTTCCTCCTCCTCGTTATTATTAATAATGTTAATTGTGTGTTTCCAAGCTCCTCTTAGCTTTTTCAGGGTTCTGTGATGAGATTCTACTTTGTTTTGCACTCTTCAGTTTGATTAGAGAAAACGCTTTCACCTCCGTAATACTTCCCCAATTTATACTCCTACCTCCAAATAAAAAGACACCAGAAAGGCAAGATAGCCCTTTCTCTCCAGGCAGGTCCCCTTGGTTTGGGGGAATGGCAGATGTCTTTCTGCAGTGACAGCTGCAACCTTCCGCAAAGCAGAAACTGCAGTTCACTCTTCTCCCTCCTTCCCCCGCCCTAACTCCCTACCTCAGATCCACACAGTCCTTAAAAACACATACACAACTCCTCCAACCTCGCATCCCCTCAACACACTCAACACGCCAGGACGCCGGCTGCCACAGTAACGCTCAACCCCCTCCGTGGCCCCTCCCATCTCAGTCCCGCCCCCGCCCCAACACCAATGGTCGCCGCGCAAAGCTCCCTGGGGGCCCGTTCATAGGGTATCTTGGACTGCCACTCTTAGAGTGTGTCCCGCCCCCCTCTCACTCCAGGCTGGGGCTTGAGGGGCAGGAGCATCAGCGCGAGTAGCTGCGAGCAGCCGCGGCGGCGGCGGAGCGTCGTTGCAGTTGCGCCATCTGTCAAGAGCCGAGCGGGAGGGGAGGGGGCTGCCGCGGGAAAGGAGGAGGGGTCGTCGTGAGCCAGAGGCCGCGGAGACCCGCCCGCCCGCCGACTGCGGGAACAGAGGCGAGGCTGTCCGCTGTCCGGGTTCGCGGCGCTTCACCCCGCGCACCGAGGGCTCCCCGGGCACACACAAAGCCGCCGCCTGCACCTTACCGCCCGGCGGCCGCCGCCTGCGCCGGAAAGGGATCCGGCCGCCGGGCCGGGGATACCCGGCGCCGCCCCCTCGGCGCTCTCGGAAGGCCCACCAGCTCCCGAGCCCGCCGGAGCCCCCGGAGCTGCCTGGGCCGTGCTGGAGGACGGCAGGGAGAGGACCATGTGAATGGGTTCCGGAGCCTGAGCGCCGCACAGGTAAGCGGCAGGGGATGCGCGGTGGGAGGCTGCGGAGATGCTGCAGAGACCCGGGCCGCCGGCGCCCCCGCGCAGCTCTGCCCCCGCCGTGGGGCCCAGCGCTGCAGTTTCTTGGCCGCCGCCGCCTCCTGGGCGCCCCGCTGGGCTGCCGGGGAGTTGGTCCCTGCTCCGAGTCTTTCCGCTGCGGAATCGGAGGCATCCCTGCGAGGTGCGGCCCCGAGGTAGCGCAGGGACCCATTTTCTCGCCCGAGAGCGGGCGCGGGGTGAGAATAGGAATTGGCTCGGAGGAGAGGCTGGCCCAGACTCCGCCCCCGCCCTCTTTTCGGGGCCCCCCGCGGGGACCCGGGCTGTGTGTGTTGTTTTAATGTCAGGGATGATGTAATCACTTAATAATTGATGCCCCTTGCTGTTTCCCTCCACCCCCCTCCACCCCTGCCCCACTCCTCCACCTCTCGGCCGTCACCTTCCCCATCGCATCCTCCTGCCTATTTCTGGCACCTCCCTTGCACCTCCCTTGCACTTCCCCCATCCTCCCGTTCACTCTTCCTGTGCCACCGCCCACCCACCCTGTCCCCTGTGCTGGAGCCTTCATCCTCTTCCTCTACTCCCCACCCTTTCTCCCCCTTTTGCCTCCCTTCCCTGCTTGCTGGATTTCCTCTCTACTTCCCTAGATCCATGACTGTTTTTGTTTGGTCGGCTCCCCTCTCTTATCTCTGCGGCCGCAGGCGTAGGGGACTGGGCCAGAAAGAGGCCACCGAGCTTGGGCCCAGGCGGAGATTTGCTGGGACTCAGTGAGAAGAGGGATAATAAAATAACCCTTCTTGCCCCTCCTCCTCCAATAAATCACACAGACTCTCCGTGTGCGTGTGTGTGTGAGTGTGTGACACAAAGAGCTCTTTCAGTGCACAGAGAGAAGCCGCACAAAGTACCCAAGGATGGGCGCAGTGCTTCTTGTTTCCCTTCCCTGGAGCTTCCCTTTCTCTCAGATAAAGCAGTTGATCTTCTCTCTGAGAGTCTTTCCTGCCACATTTACGAAAGAATAAATGGCCCCAGATGCAGGGTGGCAGGTGCTAGCATTTTGCTATATTCATGGACCGGTAGTGTTGACTGGCAGCTGCAGTATTTCTTAGATTTAAGGGGGCAATGATTCCAGCCATCTTAAGACTTGCTTTAGTTTCAAGGTACCCATCCACCCACCCTCCCCAGCTGTTTTAACGCCCTCTCTTTTGGGGCATAGGTCCTAAGAGCTGAGGCGGCATAAATTGATGTGGAGGCAGAAACAGTTGTCTCTAAATTGGTATTTGATAAGAGGGGAGCAGCCTGACTTCTCTCAAGTCTAAGGAGTGCTGAAGTCTTTTGAAATGAAATCTTGCCTGCCCAGTAATTTTGCTTTGTCCTTATACTTAAACAAGTTTCTGGGGCATCGATCACAGCATTAAATTGGTATTTGGAAGACCGTGGAGACTGTCTCTTCCTTACTTCAGGGTAGCCTTCAGAGGCCCACATCCTTCCTCTCACCACCAAAGTGACTACAATACATTCCACCCTTTGTGCTCTTTCTCCTGAGTCCCTACCCCGTGAGTACTGTGAGGAAGGGGCTCACAGATTTTTGGAGGAAGTGGTTTGTTAACTATCTCAGGTTTTGGAGGCACTTAGCTATGAGCAAAGGATGTAGAGAATCTTTTGACTGAACTCTTAACCATTTGCTTGATGTTCCTTTTAAAAGAAGAAATGTTCATGTAAATCCGGAGGCTTAATGTTCCACTTTGTAAGCCAGTGACTATTACATGCTTAATCAATAATGTCAAAACGTAGGTTGAAACAGATGATTCCAAAGAGCATGGCTTTGACTATTACAAGTAATAGAACTGTCTCATTCGTTTTTCAAACATTTTATTAGAAGAGAATTGTTAAGATTCATAAACATTTGCTTCTGCACTTTCTAAGGACATTCATCATGGGACTTTTTATATTAAAAAAAGCAGAGGGGTTAATGAGTGTACTGAAAAAACAAAGGGTTATTTGTTTGACGCCAGACCCAGGAAGGAAAGTCAGTGCACAGTAAATTTGCACTGTGTTGACCAAGTTAGAGAGACTTTATGACAAGGTTGAATGTGAACAAATGCACACTTGGCTTTCTGTGCCTTTACTCTGTGCTTTCTTCTGACTCTGGAATTTGCAACCCCTTCTGATTTGCTCGGGTACCATTTAACCTTCAGGTTCCAGCTCAAAAGTCACCTCATGTGTAAAGCTTTCTACATCCTTTCCCCTTCAAACACATCATGCTTCCAATTTTGTTTTCAAACTTCAGCAGCAGGCATTGTGTTTGGCATATGTCTGTTAACATCATTAGTTGATCAGCATTGAGAGAAGGAACCTGGTCTTGATTTATCTTGTCTCAACAAATGTGAGTTAGGTCTTTGGTATGTGCTAGGCACCTGCATTAATTAGACCAATGTTAGAAGCTATAACAAGTAGGCCTGCAAAAAATATAATGGCTCAGAAGCAATAGACATTCATTATTTCGCATGTAATAGTCCAAAACAGGTATTTATGATCAGTGGGTGAGGTGGCATTCCTCCGTGTAGTGATTCTGGGTGCCGTGCTCTGTCATCTGTCTCATACTGCTCCATTGTAACCTGCTTTCAGCTGGCAGAAGGACAAAAGAGGGAGTGGAGGGGTGCACCCACTTTTTAAATACTTTGGTTTGGAAATGACCCCCATCATTTCTACTTACATTCTTTACAAGAGAGCTAATTCTATGGACACAAGGGAGTCTGGGAAATATAGATTAGCCAGGTGAGCGATGAAAGATCAAGAAGAAATGTATTTTTGGCCAGCAGCTTTGCCATATTTGAAGGCCCACTCATTGCTTTCAAGGAGTTTGTAGGCTGATGAGAATTAAATTAAATTGAAACCTAGAGCCTATACCCATCAGCGCTTTTGTTCTTTTGCTTTTACAAGTTCCGATCTTTTCATTTCAAACATCTTGCTTTTTGGCCAGTTCCCTCTCAGCAATCCCTTGTAATATAGTGTTGTGGTAGTTCCTATATTACCTTTGATATGTTTCTTTTTAATTTTTAAATTCCAGTAGCACCTTTCTCATCCTTGTTTTTTACCTGTTGATTTTAGAGACTCCCAAAGTGGTTAAGGGGGTGCTTAGAAATCACAGCCCCACCTCCTGTTCATTTGAAGAGGAAATAAAGCAGATTCCAGAGGAGGAACTTCCCACCCCTGGTCATGCTAATGGGAAGGGGGCCCTGCAGTCAGCCCAGCTCTTCAGCCTCTCCTGAGCCAGGGCGTCCCCTCCGTTACCCAGCTGCCCTGACTTGGTGACTGGGAGCCTTGCGGATTCAGCGGAGGTTACGTGAGGAGGGTGAACTGTTGGTGCTCTACATACCCCAGTTCTCCACAGGCCTCTAAATCGTTGGGGCAATTCTGTCTGTTCTAGTCATCATATTTAATAATGTACTTATTTTTGCAATAAACAGTTCATTATATTCATCTGTTCTGAAAACATTAGCCCAGTATGTTATTGTGGGCAAGGCACTGGGAGACAGTCCTGAAAATGAATACATCTGTTGTCCTTGCTTTTGAGGAGCACACAGTCTATTGGAGGAGATAAAAATGATTAATAATACCTAACTTTTATTGGGCATTTGCTATCTGTCAAGCACTGTTTAAACTCTAATCCTAACAATAATGACATGAAGTAGTTTCATTTTTAATCCCCATTTTAGAGATGGGAAACTGAAGCAAAGGAAGTTAAATAACTAACTCAAGATCATATAGCCAGTAAGTGGTCAAGTCAGGATTCAGGCTCAGTTTGGTTTCAAAGTCCTTGCTTGCTCTTAATCACTAGGCAATATGCAGAATACTATATACGAATACAATGATGATTTTGATTAAATGTGTTGCATGCCATAAGGGGGGTGGTGGTGTAAATGCTTTGAAATTGTTGGGAAATAAGACTTTATGTTTTGGTAAAAAAATAAAACATTCATTCCTACCTCCCTTCCTTCCATTTAGACCCTTGTCTATTATTGCTCACCTAGAAAATAGAAAATAAAATTAAATCTTAAAATGGGAAAGCACAGCATGTTGATACTGGAAGTACTTTTACTCAGTGTGATTCTTTATTTTAAGCTGAGTTCTTCTAGTGATCCACAGATAGATCTCCATGAGATTGTGGATTGTCCTACAGATTTACTCACTCAGCAGCATTCTTTCGTTGTACCTACCATTTGTCAGACATTGGACTAGATGATGCAGGGCAAAGAGATGGGATCCTGCCCCAGAGAACTAACCTGCAGGAGGAAGGCTCTGACCACTATGATAAATTCTGTGATTCTCACAGGAGCAAGGGAGCATACAGGAGGGAGCATGACCTCCACAAAGAGGTGGGAAAGTGGGGTGGCCAGGCAGAGAAGGCTGGAGGAGGAGGTGTCTTTGAGATGAGGAGTAGGAGTCTGGGGAGCAGGAGTCGCCTAGTTGACTGTTGTGGGATGGCCGTTGCCCCAGAAGGAGTGGCCCGGCAAGGCCAGTGCACGCACCTGCTGGGAAGCTGCCAGGGGCTCAGGGTGGCTGTGAGGGAGACGGACAGAGGGAGCAGATAGGGCTGGAGGAAAAACTGAGAATAGTTGTGTAGTTTGTCAGGAATGTATTTAAGAGTTGTAAGTGGAGACACTGCTTTCATCTGATTTTAATTTGTAAGGATCATTTGGCCACACTTGGCTATTGACCAGAGGTGGTTAAGATGCAGAAAAGGTAGAAACTCAAATGAGCAATAGATGAAGGTTTAGATGGAACTAGAGACAGAATAAGAGATGGTGAGATAGACACGGCAGAAGAGGGGAGAGAGACACTGAGACCAGCGATTCAGTAAGGAAAGCTGGTGTGTGTGAAGCAATGACTTTATCGTGGATATTTTGCACTTTCTGCTCTAGGTATCTCATAGGGAGTTGAACAGAGGGTCTGGAGTGAGGAGTACACTCAAATATAAATCTATTAGCAGCAAGTTACAAAATACTTGAAGCCATGGATGTGGGCAGCATCCCTCAGCGAGAATGTAGAGAGCAGACAGAACAGACAGGGCTGAGTGATCCTGGGAGCAGAGGAGGAGGAGCGGGAGCCCAGGCACTGTGTGCGAGAGGGGCAGCTCGGGTTTGGGGCAGGCCGTGGGGAGAGACATGTCCTTCATTCCCGGGGGAGAAGGTTATGCGCTAGAGATTAAGATTAAGAATGAAAAGTACGGTTGGATTTAGCACCAAAGATCTTTGAATCCAGGCAGAACAGCATCAGGGGAATAGAGGGTAGAAGTCTGAAACTCTCTGCTCCCCAGACCAAGGTAGAAATAGGAATCCAAACCTGCAGAACAGACAGCCCTATGGGACTCAGAGGTCATGTAGTCAACATGTCTAGAGAGCCCCAGAGAGCTAAGGGACTTAACCAAGGTGGCAAAGTTACCACTGAGAGCCAGATTTCAGGCCTTCCAGCCAAGGACCGTATTTGGGGTATGGTCCTGGTTCTACCCTTCCCAGCTGTGTGAGCTGGACCAAGTTACCTAATCTCTGTGCCTCCCTTTCTTCACCTTTAAAATGGGGATAATAGTTTCTTCCTCAAGTTTTGCTGTAGGAGTCAATGAGTTAATAAATGTAAAGCACTCAGAATAGTACCCTACCTATAGGAAAAGCTGTGTGTTTGCTGCTGTTGTTAAAGTGTGTGTGTGTGTATATATATGCACATGTATACACAAAACACACACATGTATATACACACATACATACAATATATATGCCCCTTAGGGAAGGGAGGATGAAAATGTGCATATTGTGTGCATAAAAGCAAATTTTGAATATTTTAGGAAGAGATTTAGATGATTGCCAATTCTGGATCAAGAATTATTGAGAAAAGGTAGGAAATTAGTTCAGATAGTATGATTGAAAACAGCATTATTAGCAAGTCTTCTTAAGAAATGCAGAACCTTTCTTATTCTTGAGAATAGAAAACAAAAGCACTTTGAGAGTAGCCCTCTAAAAGGGTTTCTTTGTTTTAGTCAAATAACCAGAATTTTAAACTATTTACAATGTAGATCCCTTGAGTCGAATTTCGCAATGTCTTCATGACTTTCTGAAGGTGGAATAAACTACCTAGTGGGAAAACCCCCATAAGTTATAACTTTCATGCACTTGGTTCCTATAAAAAAGAGGTGATTTGGGTTATTGAGAGGAATATAATTTTTTAATGTATCTAGTTGAACAAATACAATTTTTAGCTACTATAACACGTAAGTAGCCTAAACAGTATTATCCAAATGGACTTCGGTGACATGCAGTACAGATAACTTAGGGATAAGTGGCACTCTGGACTTGATTAGAACGCAGTAATCCTAGAAGGATATAAATTGAACTGGATTTATGGTCTAATAAAAACATGGGAAGAAAAGATAATGCTTACTGACTCATGAAACTTTAACAATGTTTTTAAGGCTCTGAGTCGTTGTAATATTTGGACGAGAGCGTTTTTTCGTCCATCTCGCCTGCTTTGGAACGACCTGCGCTGCGCCTCACCCGGGAGGTGAGGCAGACCTGGGTCCCCTCCCTGGGTGTTCTAGGGAGCAGAGAGTGCCCCTGTAGACCCGTGACCTCAACAACACCTGCTTGGTTTGGAAAAATGTGTATCGAGTGACTACTAACTGTCAGTTTTGGAGAAAAGTATACAGTATGGGAAAGCCTTAACCCATTACTTCAATTCAGAAGGCTTTTCCTGAGGGCTGCTTCTTTCTGGCCTTGTATTCCTCTCTCTGCGATGGTGTAAAAAACCCATGGCAACCACAGCCACCCAGGCCTCTCTAAACGCAGCATAAAAATAATAATGCATACCATTTTTATTAGACCTCACAGGCCTTGTTAAGTGCTTTACACACAGTAATTTATTTAATCATAACAACTCTGTGAAGCAGGTATTATTATTCCCATTGGTCAGATGGGAAGACCTTATAAGGCTCAGAAAGGTAACTCGCCCTTTGTCACACGGCTAATTACTAGAGAAGCCAGGTCTGTTTGGCTCCTAAACTCATGCCTGCATTTGCTCCAAAGCTGTGGACACTCCCTGCCTATTTTCTTTTCTTTCTTTCTTTTTTTTTTTTTTTTAAGATTTTACTTATTTATTTTTTAGAAAGAGGGAAGGGAGGGAGAAAGAGAGGGAGAGAAGCATTGATGTGAGAGAGAAATATCACTTGCCTCTTGTATGTGCCCCGAACCTGCAACTCAGCATCTCCCCTTACCAGGAATTAAACCTGCAACCTTTTGCCTTTCAGGATGACACCCAACCAACTGAACTAGTCAGGGCGCTACTTGCCTGTTTTCAGGCCTCCTTGCCTTTGCTTTGCAGTTACTTCTGTGTTAAGTGTTGGTGGTACAAAGGCACCTTTACCAAACCCAGTGTAAACCTCACTCCTTCTAATGGTCCCCATTCAAGACTTACCTTCTGGGCAGTACCCCCTTTGGTCCTGTCTCTGGGTCCCCATGGCACTTGGTTATCACCTCATTATCACCCTCGTCACAGACTGACTTATAAAGCAAAGTGAAGTCTGCTGGACGGGACAGTGGTCAGATATTGCTCTTTTTTTACTGACTTCTGAGATCTTTGTAAGTCAGGTTTGTATCTTTTTCATAGTTTGGTTTCCCAACACAACACCAAACACTATTTCGTGAGGTGCTGTTGTTATTATTCCCATTTAATAGGTGGGGAAACGGAGGCGTAGAGATTAAGGGATTCATTCAGGATCACAGAGCTAGTAAGCAGCTAGGATCTGAACCCAGACAATCAATCTGGTTCCAGAATCTCTGCTCTTAACACTAAGTTTGTTCTGTCTCTCAAATGAGATTATAAACTACCTAGCCCAGTCTCTCATAATCCACACACAGTAAACATCAGCCCTTGTTCCTCCATCCACCTGGCAGATTGACTAACAGACTGTACTGAACCAGGTCTTAGCTCCTAATAAGGAAAGAGCTTTAGGGCCACGGTCATGTGAATATCCTCTAAGGGCCTTATAGAATGCATATTCCCAGGCCCTGTTCTCATGTAGTAAGTAAGAGGTGGGCAGGGTTGAACACTGAAATCTTTTCTGTGCATGAGAATGGCTTCTGAGAGATGAGGAGTGAAGCAAATAAAGTGAGTCTTAGCCACTGTGATGGGAGCAGGCCACAAAGTGGTGGAAAATCATCAATCAGCCCGAGCCGGAGGGTGCAGCACCCCAGAAGAGGCTGGGGATCAGAAACCCATCACAGAAAGGCCTCTTACCTTGTATTTTTAAGATTTGTAAGTACCTGCTTCTTTTGAATGTGCTGGTGGGATTTTTATCTGATGAATTCTAAACACTTTCATTTTCTTCAAAGTGTCCATCTTTGAGGTACTCAAAAATAGTAGGCTTTTCATGGAGTTGTATAAGGATTCCATCTGCTTTATACTGAAAAGTAGGGCTTTAATGGAAAATTAAAAATGAGCCAGATCGCCTTTCCCACAACAAAGCCCAGGGCACTTTTCTCAATCCTTTCTTCTCTAATCCCCAGAAAAAGTTCCTGAATCTGGATTTCTGTGAAATCCTGCCCAATTTAAATTCTACTGAAAAGGCAAGTAAATACCAACAAGTCCCTTCATTTCCACTCATTGTAGTATCTATTTAAAGCAATAACAATTTCAAATGCTGTTGCTTATAAAATCTGATTTTAATTCTAACTTCATTTCATGAATTGTATGATGTGTTGCCTATAGCTGGGCACATGCACACAAGGATATTTAAAAAGTGCTGATTTCTGTTAATGGTTTCTCTTATTTGCTCTCAGAGTCTGGAGGGCCTCACCTTTTTGTTGTGTAGTTTATTGTCTAACCTGGAAATACAAACGGAGCACCTCCTTGTTTTCAGATAGAGGTGCTCTGTTACCTATTCCGAGTTACGAACTCCAACATTCTGCCGTTCTGTGTCTTTTATTATTGTCTCTACATGACAGTGTCAGTTCTGTGACTGGCCTTTCTATATTCCTTCGCCTGATCTACATTCTCCTGATTGCCCCTCAGGCTCCTCCGTGATTTGCAAATAACAATTCCAGTTGCTAAACAAAACAAAACCAAAACCCAAATTAAAAAAAAAACAACCCACAATTCCCTTTATGTTACTCCTGTGTTTTCTAGAGTACGTGAGAGAGTGTGTTGATCCATGTCAAAATGGATGTGCTGGCTGATGTCGATCCCGGTTCCTTTCGCTTTGTCCCTTTATCAACGGCCCAGAGAGTAGGAGAAAGAATACATTTCTCAGCCTGGCATTCAGTGCCTTCCAGTGTCTCTACATTCTTCGTCATAGTTGGCTCACCTTATTCACCACTACTCTAACACTTGATTTGCCAGATGGCGATCTAAATACCATTAATATGGAATATGTGTTTTAGCCTTTGGTTTTTTTTTCTTCCGGAATCCCCTAACCCTTCTTTCCCTCAGAATTCTATCCATTTTTCAAAGCCCAGTTGGAATTCCAACTCTGGGGTGATTCCCCTAGTCCCCTCATTCTTTGGCATTGAACATTTATGTCCCTCCATTACCTCCTAATAAATGATGCATTAGGTTGTTGTTTAATTCCTGATATGAGGAATCCAATGGGTAGAGAATTCTTGTGACTGGCTCAAGGTTATACATCCAGTTACTAATTTAAATTTTTAAATTATTATTATTATTATTTTTATCCTCACTTGGGAGAGACAAAGGTGATAAGGCCCTATGAAGAAGAAACCCAGGGAAATGGAGCATTCCAAAGTGATACTGAACAGGGGTGGCTTCCTATTGAATGGATCTCTACTTAACAAAATAGAGGTTCAGGACATTAGATATAAAGAATTCAAGAAACTAAGAGGCTAGGCCCTCTTTGGAGGCAGAGCTCAGGCCCTAATGCAAGTGAAGCTTCACTTGCTAGCCCACTGCTTACCTCCTGCTGTGTGGCCTGGTTCCTAACAGGCCAGGGACCAGTACCATCCTGCTCCGTGGCCCAGGGGTTGGGGACCCTGTTCTAGAAGAATGACCTGTTTGTATGTTGTGCTTTTTAAAATCCTGATGTGTGTTCTGGGACCTCTGAGACCTTGCATTATGACCAGCTGATTTAGTGGGGATAATATTTTGAACTGGTATTCAATTTACTTTCCCTTTTTCCTAATTCTTGTCGCCCCAGGAGTCTCCCTCATTGAGGCTAAGGATGCCATTACTTCAGGGGGAGGGTGGACTATAGTCTAGGACAAAGAAGACATTGTTTAGCTTGACTTTCAAAACAGGCGCTTGAAACATGTTTCAGAGATCAGAGTTAGCCCAGGCCTTCCTTTAAGAGGCAGACTTTGTTAGAAGAAAAATGGTTTGTGGATTTGAAGGAGCCAGATCTCAGAAGGCCTGGCATATATTGTACAGTAAGCCATGCAGGAGGGAGGCTGCTGGAAGGATGAAATACCTTCCTGGGTTGGAGAATGGAGCATGTAGAGGTTTGGATGAGACTAAAGATAAGAAATGAATGGGTTGCTGGGATCCCCCACTCCAGGGGGATGGAGGATAATCTGCTTGCAGGCAGCACTTGAACGCTGTGTCCTGTTTGGAACTCTAGAAGGAAAGCACCTTGTGATGCGCCCTGCAGTGGGGCGTGTTTAGGCAGAAACTAGCCCTGAGATGATGTCCCCTCACAGTTCCCCAGCGCCTGCACGTGACATAGAGAAATCCTGGTGGTCCTGCAGCCCCCTCAGGCAGATGTGGAGGTGCTAAGGGAGCCGGGTGGGAGAGGCCTCAGGTCAGAATGAAGAGGGCACAGAATGGACTGTGCCAGTCTTGCTGCTGAAGGCAGGCTGGGATCATGACTGCAGGTATCCACCAGTCACACCAGCAGAACCAGGCCGCCATTCAAAGACAAAGGAACCGGACACCTTAAGGAGGCCAGTGAGGGCTTGGAGGTAGAACTTGGACCAGGCTCTGTCTCCATCCTGTGGTAGCCTGTCATCTTCCCCTGGAGGGAAGGAGCAAAAGGGAAAGAAACACAGCCACAGGCAGTTTGAGATGCATTTAATTTGACTAATTGCCCTGAAGCAACTAAAATTTTAAATCTGAAGAGATAAAGTTATCTGGAAGTAGCAAGATTGTTTTCCTATCATAAGTAGAAATGTAACGGCCATGATCAAGGTGCAGTCAAATACAAGAAATGAAGTAACATCTTTTGTATACAGCTGAGTAGTAAGTGTAAATTTCAAACCTGCCACACTGCATTTGAGCTGGTTTCAGTATGATTGCTGCTGCTGCTGCCCATGATGGTGGCAAATTGTATCCTTGTAGTGTGGTTTTTTCCTTTGAGTAAATCATGGGTTAACATTCCTATGCTAGGTTCATCTTGGAGAAGAAGTGGGATGATCTCTTCTCTGAAGGAGCAGAGTTGTCCACCAGATATTCCAAAGTATAGTGGAGGTTTGGGCTTTCCATTGTTTAGTAAGAGGCAGCTCTTCTGAACACCCTGGAAAGAAGGACCTCAGTTGCGGTGGAGCCTCAGGTCCCCGGAAAGTGTTAGAATTTCAGGCCTTTCCCCATGAACATTCTGTGATGCTGGAGGCAAGAAGAGAATTTTCACTGGGTGTGATCCTTCCACATTTTAAAAGTTCCACATTTTAAAGGCAGAATGAATATTAGCAATTGTAGTCTCTGACTATGAGGGCAGAAGCCCCTCACTTTTATTCCATCCTCACGGACTAAATAAAGCATGAGTTTATGAAAGGATTCATTTCCAAGTATAACTCATGAGTAGTTACTAGAACACTCAAATGAGAGAGGGGGGAAAAACCAGTTAGCTCTCATTTCTCTTTGACATTCATACAAGGGTGATACTGCATTTAAGAAGATGTTTTCAAACCTGCTGTTTCTTAAAGTGCCTAGTAATTTTGGCAGAGAAATCTTTAGTCTTGCTTTAAAAAGCATACAGTTGGCAGGGTGGAGTGAGGTGGGACATTGCCTGTTGGGATACTGCTTTCATATTTTCCTACTAGAAAATTACTGTGATGTTTTGAGCATGTTTTCTCCAAATGTAAATATGTTTTATATTTTCCCTTATCTGTCAGTGGGAGCCAAGAGGGCTGGAGGCGGGGGACCCTAACATTTGCTGAAAGGAGTCACTAAAATAATTAAAATCATAGAATTTTTTAAAATGTTGATTTATTAACTGACAGATCAGTTTATAACATGTTGGGCTTATAAAATAGTTTTATATTCAAATCTCAAAAATACAATTTCTAAAAATTAAAAACATGTCCATATACATTAGAGCAAAACAAAACTTTTTGTAAAGATTATCTAAACATTAAAAAGAACAGGAGACTAACTGTTCTTGGTAGATATGCACTCAACTTACTCAGCTTTTTATCCATGTGTCTCTAGTGCTCATGCCACTGCTTTTTTTAAGGAAGAATGAATTGTTTTCAGTTCTTTCATAGAGTTGCCCATAATCTCCTTCAAAGTTGTATTTTACAGTTAATATTTGAAATTGTTACTATGTTCAATTGGCATTTATGTATATATATCATAATATTTTTAACTGAGAAAATAACTCTTTCTAGAGATACACTTAAGTTGAGAGCAAATTCTGCTAAATGGAGGCTTCTCTCAGACTTTTTTTAATATTGAAATTTGTGAATATTTTAGTTCAAATATTATCACAGGTCTTTTTATCTGTATTCAGGATTCTTACCTTCAGTAAGTATTTTTAAAAGACAAAACCTATGAAAATAAGTTCCTCTATGATGTTTTATCACATTTAGATGACACAAAATCATGGATCGCTATAATTTCACTCCATTCTTACACAGAATAGAAATGTATTCAGTTAAAACTAGGAGCACTATTAAAAGATCACCACAACTTGAAATACTCCAAAACAATACAGTTTCAGAATTAAATCCCGGTTACTGCCCGAGTTCTCCTAGTTCAATGTGTTCAGTTCCCCCTTTGCTTTGTGTCAGTGATTGCAATTGGCTAAAGGCTTCAGAAGCTGAAGTGTCACTGCTTTGATCAAAGATTTATAACTGATTTGGAAAAGAATGCACCCAAACTCTGTAGAATTCATCTATCATACCATTGTGGCACACCTATGTCGATTCAGAGAGTCATTTCTCAAACAGTTCTAAAATCTGGTTTATGATGACAGGCAGCAAAATAGAAGGCGTGTACTACCATGCTGAAGTGGGTTTTTTTGTATTTACAAAACACTGTCACAAAAATTTTGTAGTTCAGTTTTCCTAACTATTTGTCAATTTCTACAACTACACATATAGTTTCTTTGGCATTCGGAAGGATATAGCTACTTGTTTGAATGCAGTTATAAATTATGCATATGCCATACCCAATTCCAAGTAATTTCTTTACCGTAGATGCCTTAACTTAGTGAGGACAATTGCTTTTAGCATCACAAAACTTGTATTTGTGTTACATTGCAAAAACAAATAATTTCATCTCCTGTATTACTTTTCACAATTTATAGTAGCATTCACAATAACATGAAATATTTTACCAGTGACAGAATGAATCTCCACAAGATTTATTTTTGTCACAAGAAATAAAAAAAATCAAATTATTACTGGTATTGATTAATCTTTCTGTTTAAAATACCTGTTAATACTACCGTAAAGATGGAATCACTTAACTATTTATGCATTTTTTTTCTTCTGCTAATAAAACCAATACATTAAAGCTGTCACTTCACTTTCTATATATGCACAAAAACCTAAACTCAAAATTAAATAGAATCAACAGGACAGCAGCCATTTGGTCTAAAAGAAAAGTCTTGTTTCCTAGGGCTCGGTGTTAGCGAACCTCCCACTGCTACACGTGTTAAATTGCCATCCCCGGCACAGTCCTGTTACAACGACTAGTAACATTTGGAGTAGCTGCTGCTGCTTGTGAGCAGCTTGGTGACTTTTGTTGTATGTCTTAAATGATGGCACTCTGGCTTTCGTGGTGGATAATAAATACCAATGAACATTTTGTGTCAGTGAATGTTCATCATCCCCTTTCCTGAAAAACAGAAATTTGGTAATCAGTTTTTCATTAAATTTGCATTTTTTTAGCTCATTGCTGCTAAAATGGATATTGCAAAGTAAAATAGCATAACTACTAATAAATGACAAACATGGTAATGAGAGTAGTCACACCACTCTTGAGAAGGCCTGTTTCCGCAAATATTTCCCATGCACCTCACCTGCAACTTTCATTGATCCTGTTGATCCTTCTGCCTGGTGTTTTGTGTATCTCAAGCTGCAGGGTCATGGCACAACTGGCCAATAGCATCCAGAGTCTGGTAGAGTTGAGACTGGGAGGAGTTAGCTGTCCTTAGCTGCTCCTGTCCAAGTGCTTTTCATTTTATTGGTGAGCATCCCGCATTATCCTTGAAAGGGGGGTGTTTACTTAAGCCAAAATTGGAAAGGACAAAAAAAAGGTGGCTTGCCATTGGTCACCTTTCATATGTAATCACATGTTCAGATGAAAATTCTCTTCACCATGCAGTTATCTCACCCTTGGTAGCCAAGACTGTGGCAGAAGCTGGAAGTATATATGCACCAATCTTCGTGCATTTTAATGCAATGCTTAGTAATAATACTTGGTTTAAAAAAATCTGGGTAAATGCTGAACCCAGCTGGCTGCTGGAACAGTAGGTATAATCTATCATTTTCACAAACAAGCCAAGGTGTAAGGTCATCCTAGTTATAGATCACATTTTCCCATCTGCTTTGCACCATCGTTTTTAGTGTGGACTATTCTGCTAACGTTATGGCTCTGCCTTCCATCATTGTTGACTTCCAGTCCCACTCCAAAAACAGCTGAGCAAGCTTTTTAAAATCTATGTGAGATCACATTGCTGGTAAAACCCCTCACTCTCTTCCTGTTACATGAAGTCCAGCTTTTCATGCTCCCACCATCATCCACCTGGCCCAATAGATTTTAGCTTCTAGGGAGCACATACCTTGCCCATCTGTTTTCTTTGCCACTGTTGCACATGAGAGCTGCTAAATACATTTTCTCAAGGGAATGAACATGTAGTGTCTTACTAATCTGTGGCAATAAGGAAATTGAAGTCCAAATCTCTATGTCCTAAATATTATTTCTGTCTCTATTACAAAGTTGGATAGCAGAATGTGTCATAGGACTAAATCCTCCCCAGAAGCAGAGGCGTTGTGATGCCTGCAAACCATTCTGATTCTCTGGTCTTCCAGCCCCTCCCTAACCAGGGAAGTAAGTGTGAATTATAGGGAGTCTATTGTTTCCACTGGCCAGAGATTTTGTGTGACTTATAGGGAGTCTATTGTTTTCCCTAACCGGTCAGAGACTTTGTTTTAAGTTCACTTGGTGTACATGCGGAGGAAAATGCTTCTCTGATTGACATTGGGGAAACTGGGGCAGACGGTGGTGGTAAAGGAATATCTACTTTGGAGTCATGATTTTGAGATCTTGCACAACTGCTTTCTGTTGGATCTCTTTTTTAAACATGCCACTGTTCAATTTCATCATGAATGCTTTTCCAAGGACAGTAAATGGTTCCACACACTATGACATCGTTTCCATGGCAACTAATGCATTTTAGCAAAGAGAGACTGCTAGAAGTAGGCTAAAAAGGACAAATACAGAAATGGCACAGTATAAAATATGGGACAATGTGTATTGTAGTAAAGACTTTTTTTCCCTGACTTCTTGTTTAGGAAAAACCTGTATTACTAGATCTTGGCTCTTAGCTCTTACTGATAAAATTTTCACTGCACTTACCACTGACATATTTTGCTGACATATTTTCTTCACTTGGTACTCAGATTTGTTTGTTTGCTTTGACATGATATATTCCATCAACATACAAACATTTGTAATTTCATCAGTTTTCGAAATACATTATCTTCACCTTCGCTGCTTTCTCCTCTGGCAACCACCCCACTTCTCTACTGCTCTCTGTAACAGAGCTTCTTGAGAGGTATTGTCTGCACTACCTGTCTCTATACAGCATTTGTTTAAAAATCAAAGCCTTTCCAGCCAGGCTTTTGCCCCACAACTTGAACTAGTTGGTCCACACTAATCCTCTAAGGCTATTACAGTTTTCCTCTTTTGTTTATTTAGAAGCTAACATGACTAAGTATGCATTTCAAATAATTCTACCAAACATCAAGCCCATGTATGAGCATGTATGTAAACCCTGGTTAAAAGTGAGAGGTGGGTGGATCATGTTATCCTGCTTTTTGCATCTTAATGTATTTGGATTATTTTGTTATATGATAATAGAAACCCCTTCTGTGCTGTTAAATAAATCCTGAGTGGAGGGCAGATAGCAATCAACTTCCTACTTAAAAGGAGAAACCTCAGAATAGATCTTACATAAAGATAGTAGCAAACCAGCCTATGGAGTGGATAATGCCATCATTTATGTTTGGTTGGGCCACATAATGCATTTGAAAATTTAAACTAGCACTTTAAAATTGCACAGTTTTGTATAATAACTGAGCTTTCTAGCTTCTCTTGAAAAGAGAAGTTCTGGCAAAACTAAGTCTGCAATCTCTCCTGACTACACCTGCCCAAGCAGTGCTGCAGCTGTCCTCGGGACTGGGGGGGGCTCTTCAGCTCCCCCAGCTCCTTTGTACCTGCTCTGTTCATTTATTCCACCTGCTGGCCGAGCCACTGTGGGTTTTTAATACATGACCTTTGCTGCATCCCCTTCCCTGCACCCATTCACGGAGCAGATAAATAGCAGAGCTAGGAATGGAACTTGGTTTCTAAGCCAACTGCTTCCTTTCTGGCTAAGGACCAAAATTCTGTGTTCTGAAACACAGAATTTGTAGGTCAGTAGTGAGAATTTGTAGGTCAGTGGTGAGATGCACCCTTATGTGGTAGATCCTACAATTTGCACTTTACTAATTAATTGAAAAAGACCCTGCGGCTCATCGTACTGGGTACCTTGTTGTATTTGGGATGCATCCCCCTCTTGTTTGCTTCGCTTCTATCAGAAGTCAGTTGTATGTGCTGTCAGTCGTGACGTGCAAGATGGAGGTGCTGCAAGGAGAGTGTTGCCACTTACATATGTATGGGGGCGGGGGCTGGGTGCAGGTGGGCAAAGCGGGGAGAATGGGGACATCTGTATTAGTGTCAACAATAGCAATAAAGTTAAAAAATTTTTTAAATCTGGCCAGGAGGGAAAGGCACCATTGTCATGCTAGGGGGTTCAGGTTTTCTATGAGCATATATTACCTTTTCAGTGAGGCAAATGAATATTTATATAAAAGAAGTAAGAACAAGGCAATAGGACAAACTACATACAACATTGGCCAAGCCCAGGGTTGTCCTCCCAGTGTGGGAGACTTGAAGATGTTCCCCACCATCCTCTCCCAGACTAGACCCTTTTTTCTGAATTCCTTCAGCACAATGTCAATGTGCTGAATTTTCTCTTGGGTCGCATTGATATGTTACCAACTTTGTCACTGCCCTGTGCTCTGCCCCGTTTTGAATGTGCACTTACCACTCACTGCACCTTTACCAGGGTGGATAAGATGGGAGAAAAGGTTTCAGGGGCTGCCATCTCAAACCCTGTTAGAAGGTTTGTGTTTGCAGGGGGACACAGGATAATGAGCTAGTCTAGGGCCAGAATGAGTGGCTAGAGGAAAGTACATTTTTCTTGGGGGAGACAGGGCAATGAGGAATACCCACAACAAAGGGCCTTGTCTGAGCTGGGTCCTGTCTCCAGGGTTTGCCCCAACTGTTGGGCACACAAAAGGCTGTGGTAACCCTGAGCGTGGACAGTCCCAAACACTGCACTTCGTGTCTGTGCAGCTGTAGAGGCATCTGGGAGGCCACTGTGAGAGTGGGCCTGTTCCTGGGCTTCAGGCAGGGAGCCAGGGGCCACCCCTTCGCCAGAGAACATTGAGGAGCTTCTGTGTACACTCTGCATGTGTCTCCGCTTTCTTTGGAATTGTGGCAGAGTCTGGCCCTGCCTGGTCTTTTTTGTGCCCTGGGTCTTAAGTTAAGAATAACTGAAGAAACACGGGCCCTGTTGACACACTTGATAGAGAAGTTGCTATCAAGTGACTATTTTATCCTCAGTCACCACTGACATCACACCACGTATAGTTCTGAGGTTCTCACTTCAGTTTTGGTTGAATAGAGCTATGATCGTTGGAGCAGAAAGAAGCCATTCAGATGTGAATATGTGAAGATGTGTCTGGTAATGCGCAGATGTTTTCTGGCAGATCAATGAATATTTTAAATCTTTTGCAAGTAGTAAAAAGGGTTGAATTGCGAATAGAGAAGATTCTGTAGCAAGAGGAAAGTATACCACATTTCTCTCCCAATCTTCCTTTTCTTAAAACAGGTAAATAAAATTCAAACCATGATTTAAATCTTGGATTTGTCCTGATCTCCTTAAATCTCCTTCACCACATATGAGATGCGATTATGACTCTAATGTATTGAATCTCAGTTTCTCAGTCACAGTTTTGAAATAAAACAGGAAACACTGGGGAATATTTAAAAGTAACAGCAGAATCTCCAGATTGGATTATTGTTCATTTGCAGCTAAAGACACGGGGCTAAATGAAAGAGAAGGTCATCTTCTGGCTATGGATGTGCTCTGTGTGATATGTGGGTACAGCCTTTCTCCCCAGCACACACCCCTACTGCTGCCTGTGGTAGGAGTGAGCGGGGTGGGTTTGATTCAGCGCAGTTCCATTCCTTTCCGTTTTTGTCAGTCATTTCTTCATCAGTTCCTCTGTCACGGCCCCTCACCACCCTCACGCCTTGACCAGCAGAGATGGCGCTCGTCCCCCTTGTGTTGTAGGCACTGTGCTCAGTGTGCCCTGGCCCGATGGACTGGCATTCGAGCAGGGGAGACTGAAACAGGTAGTAAATAAAGTACTATAAGAAGAGAGAAGAAAAGAAATCTAGTTCTGTGTAGAAAGGTGATTTCTGTGCTGGACCCTGTTAGACCAGTTAGGAGAAAAGTGTACTGACCCAGCAGGGTTAGTGAGACCAGAATGATGATGCTAACTAAGCCCAGGAATATGCTGAAGGCCACATCTATTTTTCTGTCCCTTCCTGGGAGAGAGGTGGGTTGAAAATACACTGGTCAGAGGAAGCAGAAGTATGTCCCTAACTGACTGACTCCTTAGTTGACATGCCGCCTCCACCAGCGTGCTACCAGCCTCTTACCCACCGCTCTATCCTGTAGCATTATCAAGCCTCTCGAAATTCTCTGGACATGTGGCTGATGCCTCTTTGACTGTGTCTTATTACCCCTCTGCCTGTTCTGTCCAGCCATAAGGCGCCTTTGGTAAGTACCTATTGGAGATTCCCCCTAGGGAATCTGGAAATACAGAAGTGGTGGGTGCTGGCTCAAAGTTGAGGGCTTCTCAGTTTTGTGCTTAGATTATTCTCTAAAAATAAAAACTGTTCTATATTCTCCCAAAGATGGAAGATCTGATCTGATCTAAATAGCTGGGAGTTCATTAGTCCCCCTTTATCTTTAGGGGATACATTCCAAGACCCTGAATGGATCCCTAAAACCATGGAGAGTACCAAACTGTATGTCTCTTACTATACATGCATGCACTTCATGTCTTCTCTTTGGCATATCTGAATTGCCAACACCACTGCTCTTGAGCTTTGGGGTCATCACTAGGTAAAATTAGGGTTACTTGAGCACAACAAGCACTGTTGATCTGATAACCAAGACAGCTACTGAGTGAGTAACAGGCGGGGAATGTATACAGCGTAGACACACTGGACAAAGGGATGATTCACATCCCAGACTAGAAAGAGGAAGATGTCGTATGCAACTCAACACAGTGTGCAATTTAAAACTTATGAACTGTTTTTTCTGTAATTTTCCATCTAATATTTTAGGACTAAAGGTAACTGAAACCCCACAAAGTAAAACCAACAATAATGGGGTACTACCATCATTCTTTTGGTCAAGGCTTTGTCCTTTAGTTTCTGATTCCTCCAGTGGATCACAAATTTGTAACATTTATGTATCACCTTTTAACCTGAGGAGTCTGGGTCATTTAAGTCATGTTTCTCAAACAAAACATCAGCACTACTTCAGCAGAAAAAATAAAAGCATGGAAAATGTCCTAATGCCCACAAGCCCACAGTTGATACATAGTCAGCTATTTAAAATGTCATATTTTTTGAACTATAAGACACACTCCCCCTCAAATTTGGGAGGAATAATGGTTGTTAATATGCTGTTGAATTCTGTTTACATTTACATTGGTGAAATATTATGTTACTTATGTTATTAAATATTTTACCGTATTTTTTGCTTCAAAAATTTTTTTCCTATTTTCCTCTAAAACCTAGGTGTGTCTTATGGTCCGAAAATACGGTACATGTGCACACCCATCATCCACATACACACAGGGTGGAGGGGACCTATCTTGCCTTAAGCCTTGGAAACTTAAAACTTGAATAGTCTAAATATATAGATGTCAGATCAAGATAATGTAGGAAAATAATTGGTCGAAAATGATCTTTAAAGAAAATGAAGGAGTCATTTAAATAAAATGTGCCTCTTTTTACTTGAAACATTTCATGACCAAAATTTATTTATTCCCAACTTTTCAGAAACACAGCCTTTATTTAAGAAAGATACACATGACTTTAAAAACAAATGCCACTCTTCATTCTAGATGGGGTCGCCACGTGAATTTTGCTTTTAGTCAATTCTGTTTCATCCATCCCCATCTTCTTTGAAACAATGGATCTGGTATCTAAAAATATCTAAGGTCCCATGTGCTTGCTGGGAGTCTTTGAAGTTACAGTTGTGACATCCTTCTGGTTTATGGCTGCAGGATGATGCATGTATGTATTGTCTTTGTTATTGTCTTTGTTAATTAGCTACATCTGCTTAAGTAAGCCTGAAACAGAAATCAGATGATGCTGTCTGTACGTATGGATAAGATTCCTTGTGCAATAGTGAGCCCACAGCTCCAAGTGGCTTTTCAGTTTTCTTTTTGTTACTGGTTGCTAAAGTGCCGTGGAGTGAAGGCTCATTCTTTCACAGCCTGTTGTTGAGTTGGACGTCCTGTGTGGTTGCAATTGTGCTGCATGCCTGAGACGGGTGTTTCCCCAATACTTTGGAAAAGGGTAATGGTTCTTCAGCTGCTTTTTCTGTGGCAGATGAAGAAATGGTTTACCTTGCAAATAGAAAATTCCGTTCTAAATCCAGATGACAACCTTCCCAAACCTCTGTGACAGTGTACAAGAACAGAAGTCAGATTTTCTCTGTATGTATGTTCCCTTTGGTGAAAAGTTCTCATAGTACTGTATTACTCTTTTCTAGTTATAGGGAAGCTGTTTTAAATTTCTGGACAGAGGGAATTCCCATTTGTTACAGCGTGGCAGTGTCTAGATCCCAGTGGTTCGCCAGAGGAAAAGGCATGTTTTGCCTGGTGGCAGCTCCTTGGTTAGGACAGCATGAGTCAGAAACAAGAAAGAGATGGAGTGAGGTGGGTTGCTAAGGTGCAGGCTGTCATGGCATGCTCATTTCATTAGCACGGTCTCCCCCTCCAGCCTCCACGCTGGTTCTCTTGCATGTCAGCCGTGAGTTCATGATTTGAATGCCCATCTGTAAAAGACAATATATGAGTTTCTACTTCTCTTCCCCATGGTCATTTTTTCTTTCCTTTATTCTGAGTCATCTTTGATTAAACAAAACAAAGATGTTACTGTTAATTATGCATCCTTTGAAACAGCACAAAAATTCTCTTTTGTGTATGTGGCAGGGGGTGGTTTTGATGGGCATAGTAATTTATGGTGGGGGCATTTTAAACCATGAACCAGGAAGAAAGATGCTAAGATTCATACTGAACAAAATTTGAGTCTCTACTAAGACAGGAAAAATTGCTTCTGCTTTTTTTTTCAGATTCCTCAAACTTTTACTTTCTACCCTAAACATATTATTGTCAACACAATTCCATTCAACCATTTTTATTGTTCTCATTAAACACCTTATCAAAACTGAAGTCGTGTTCAAATAGCTAAAATTGTAAACAATAAATGAGGCACTAAAATATCGGCAGGTTGTAGACAGTGTCTGAGCACACTGGAAATCTGCCACCCTGCCTGCTGGCACTTTGAAGATTGATGTGAAGTGGGCATGGGTACCATCAGAATTGGCACTCAGCTTTGCCAGGGCCTTGGCGCAAGGTTCTAAGGTAATCCTGAAGCTAGAGTTCCATGGACAAGTTGGTACAGGCTGGTGAGTTGGCAAGCCTCCCAGAGAGGAGAACCCCAGCTGATGAGAAATGGGGGTCATTGCAAAAAGGTTGTTTTGACAGGGAGGCCCACCCACAGTCAGACAGGAAGTGGAACAGATATATACTAGGGCTAGAGGGAGATTTAAGCCAATATATAAGTTGAACAAGACCTTGGAAACTCAAAGACTCACTTTTAGTGTGACTTGTAGATACCCTGAAGAAGGGGCGTGTGTGTGCACGCGCACGCACATACATGCGCGCTCATTTAAGACTTCTGTTATTGTTCCTGGCCCCTGAAAGTTAAAATCTTATGCTAGCTTCTTTTGGTGGTACAGGGCCATGTCTTTGCACTTTCAGGTGGGTGTTTATGGCAACTGTGACTTTGCAACAATTGTGTGAACAAGAAAAAAGTTGTGGGCAAATTGATTGTCTGTAGCAAATGGAAATTCTATGGTGGTGTTTTGTGGGTGGTTTACAGAGTGGTTAGCTCTCTTTTTCTTTCTTCTGCAGTTGTTTGAAGAAGCAGGATGCTGATCTAGACACGGAAAAAGTAAGTTGACAAATTTAACGCTGAGAGCACATGCCTTCTAAATTAAAAAAGATTTTCTGTTGTAACCCGGGACTTGGTCCGTTTTGAACTTGGAATTGTGACTCTGAGTCCTTAAGTGTCTAAGAGAGAAGTAGAGCTGGAGCTGGTATATGAAAGAAAGTCTTAGCTCACTTAGGTGGGCCTGCTGTTTTCCCCTTTCCCAAGGTTGAATGGTAATACTCAATTTTGATAAGCATGAGAACATACAGTCACACCTCAGTACTCGTTGGCTTCACAATTTGCCAAACCCTCTACTCATCACATTTTGAGGAGAAAACAATGTTTCAGTCCTTGGTGCTTGCTTGGGGCTCTTCGCACTTGCTGGAACTTGTATGAGTCACAACACTGCCCACAAGAGAAAGTGCTTCATCGTTTGGTACTCATCACGAGTTCCAGAACAAATTAACGACGAGTACCGAGGTACCACTGTATATTTTAGCCATAAGATATGTCTCCCCACCCCAGAAATAGAATGGAACAGCTTCCCTGGGCCTGATCAGCCTTCAGGGATTGGTGAGGGATGGGTAACACTCCATTTTCAAACTGGTTAAGGGAAGTCCTCTCTAGTCCATTCACTGATGTTTCCCTCCAGCCTCAGATGGCTGCTGCTCACCTCTGCCCTAGTTGCACCTTTGAGTTACAGTCACTGCATAACAGGTCGTTCTTTCATTCACTGAACATTTGTGGTGCCCATTGGTGTCAGACACCATGCTGGACTCCGTTGAGATAAGAATAAATGTGACAGGTGAGTGCACAGGTACTTATTGTGTAATGTGATAGAGCTATGCAGAAGGTGCTGCTGAGGCCCAGACTGAGGGCTGGGCTGTCCAGAGAAGCTTCCTGATGGAGGGGATGCGTGAAAAAACCATGTCTACATTCATTCTGCAAATGTTTGCTGAGTCTTCTCTGCTTGTACTTTGCCCATCCTCCAGATGCCTTGGGTTCCCATGAAAGGCTGGACTGAGTCTCACTAGCCACCCATAGGATCCTTTTCTGCCCCAGGCTCCACTGCCCGATTCCATTGCATTGGGTGTGATTTGTCAGCAGTTCTGAGTTACATTGCTTGATTCCCTGGCCACTCAGGGACTGCCACTGCATCATCTGAGAATGACTTTGGGTTATTTCTCATTTTGAGTTTGGGTGTAAGAGAGGTTCTTCTCCCTGAACCAGCACCATTCCTTCTTTCAGCTGAGGAAGTACACTATCTGAAACACCCTTCTAGAACAGTTATGAACATCCCCTGACCTTTTGACCCATGCAACCTTGTAGCTCCTGCAGAATGGCCTGTGATCAGCTTCAGTCACGTAGCTCATAAAAACCAAGGGGACTCGGAAAATAAAAAGCCCTAGTCAGAGCCAGGTCGATGGGAGCTATTTTAGACTGGGTGCTGAAGGTTTTGGCTGTGGAAGCCAGGGTTGGCAAAGGCACTCCCTCTGGGGGAGGAAGGGTAAGTACCGGGCCAGGCCAGCCTCACAGCAGGCTGGAGCCTTTGGGTGCTAGGAGCTGCCTCAGGATAGAGTAGCACGGAATAGCTGGAACCTATGGTGGAGCAGTCCAGGAAATGCCTGCTGCCTGCTGCAGGCTGCAAGGTGTGCCCCATCTTGTGTAGCTCAGGCCAAGGTGAATCCTGTAACCACGAGACGGAGAGGTCCAGTTTATGGAGGAGGCAGTTTCATTAACTTGTGTTCCCAGTACAACCCAATGCCTGACTCACAGGAATGCTCAGTTAATGCAGTGGGAAGCCCTGAGTGGAATGAATTAAATTCTTGCTTCAGCTTTGCTGTGCACTTGCTCTGAGACCTTAGGCAAATCTTTTTTCCTCTCTGGGCCTCATTTTTCTCATAAGTGAAGTAGTTTCTTTTTTAGGACCAAGTAAAATTCTTCATTTTTTAATTTAAAAATGTAAATCACATATATGTTTTGGTTTTCTGATTTGGGCTTTGTGCCCCAAAAGAGTAAAGGGCTGTTAGCCCCCAGTCTAAAGAATGCTCGGTGAAGACCGCCACAGGTTGGGAGCTTCTTGACGGCAGAGCCTGTGTGTTGTACCTGGAGGTCCAGCGAGTGTCCAGTGAAGGAATGAACAGTGTGACTGGCCCTGCCATGTGGGGTGGGTATTTGTAAGCACTGCGGGAACTCAGAATAAGAGAAGCTAAAAATGGGGTGGGAAATGCTTCGTGGGCTGTGTGAATTTGAGCTGCCTCTGAAGGGCTCTGTGTGCACCCTCTCAGTGGAGTGGTTAAGAAAAACACTGAGCTGCCCTACCGGAGTTCGCTGTTTTAAGAGCTGTATTTCAAAAGCTTGGATTCTGTCATCTTTTTCTAATGCTGATAGAACTATTTAACCAGGTATCAGCCGTTCTTTTTGCCTTTGTGTGTATTATCTGCCATTGTACAACTAAATGATAGCAGTTGGCCAATCCAAGTGAAAAAAGTCACAGAAGTCATAGTATGTTTTTTTAAGTGAATTTTAAATTTTTCCTTTCAGTTGAATATTTTTGAAAAGACAGAACTATGAATGGAAAATTAGCTTTATTTTGACATACCAAAATTCAAAGATAAATTGTAAGTTCTGTAATTATTAATTACTATCTGTACTATGTTGGACTTCCACTATGTACTGAGTATACCCACGTCCCTTACCATGAGTTGCTCGAGGCACCATAGTAACAGCAAGGATTCTAATCATTTGTCTCTGGATTTAGAGCCTTCTCTTTCCTATATTCCACCTTACCTTGAAATTGATATAATATTTGAGACAATGTTTGTGTGACCTTTTAAAAAAATGCTTTATGAGTAAGTGTTAAAAAAAAAGGTCTTCCTTGACACTCCTCCTCCACTCAGGATGGAGTTGCCCTACCACCCACATTGCACCTCTTCAAAGCTGTCTTGTGCTGTATAGTTATTTGTACAATAACTGTGACTATCTGTGTTCTCTGTTGACATGTAAGCTTTGTTAGGTCTGAACACGTGCTAAGCCTGGTGCCTGACTTCTAGTATGCCCTCCTAAAAACTTGACTTCAGGCATAAATGAATAGCACGTGACCAAATTAAGGGGTAATGAGAGCCAATGAAAGCCATTTTGGCAGGTGGCAAAGTAAAAACTATTATTGTGTATGCCAGAAATCATGTTTTCCTTCTCCATCTATGGGTTTCATCTGTAGAAACCGTTCTTGTTAATAGCATTAATGGAGATAAGATAATCAATCATTCCTTGGGTTTCTCTTCAAAAATACAAAGTTTCAAGCAGACAAATGAATAGATAATTCTTAAAAATGAAGGAATTTGGGCAATCAAAGAGAATCTGAAGATATAAGAGGGAGGGGTAG
This sequence comes from Anoura caudifer, assembly GCA_004027475.1. Lineage (NCBI taxonomy): Eukaryota > Metazoa > Chordata > Mammalia > Chiroptera > Phyllostomidae > Anoura > Anoura caudifer. The sequence goes on along the minus strand of PVKU01003838.1, from coordinate 114,138 downwards.
TAAGAGTACATGGGAAATATTAAAACTTTTTTTTTGTACATAATCTCCTAGAATTATTGAGGGATACACTTCTGAGAATGGTTTTCATAAATGAGATTTAAACATGTAAAGTGTACCTTCTGAAAGTGAAACCCATAGTCAACTGAATTTTAAAGAATATGTGATCACTTTATATCAGAGGAACAAAAATGCGTTTTTTAAGTAAAACTAATTGAATTGAATCATCTTATTTCGTAATTTAAATCATCATTTAAATGGATTTGATTAAAACAGTTTATACTATGGTCATAACTCCTGTCAAAGGGCTGAGGAGAGAGGTTTGATTTTCATGTGTTCTGCGTGGCCTTTGTCTAGCATGGTTAACAGTATTTTGGCACCTGCCTTGAGAGAGGCCCCCATCATTTCTGTAAGTGAGACCAAGAATTCTTGTGTTGCTATTCCAACTGTTTGCAGGATTTAGATAGTTACCTTCAGGCCACAAATATGGCCACAGATACTGTTACCTATTTGATGGGCACAGAGGCCTCCCCCCAAAAAAATTGTTATTCAAAAAGAAAAGCAAATAGAAAAATCACCTCCTGTTTAGAGTTATTTCCTTTTTCAGTGAATTCCTTGAAATGAGTTAGTCTGTAAATGTAGAATGTATTTAGAAGTTGCTCCATTTATCAGTGTTTCTTTTGTTTTCGTAAATCCCAAGAGAAATTAGAAAATATCTTGAATTCTTTTGAGGGGCCTATAGTTTTGTGAAGACAAAATCTGCTTTTAAACAGGTAAGGATTTTGAGACTGCATCTGGAAACAAGCTTTAAAACCATGGGTACATGATTCCTACACAGCTGGTTGAGAAGTGGAAAAATTAATTCATACAAGATTTTTCTTTAGTGGGAAGGAGTAGGATTTCCCAGGATCAGAAGTTCAGCGGTGCTTACCTCTGTCCAAAGGCTTGAGAATGCTGGTCGCTGGGAATGCTGGGAAGACATGGGCTGTGTCTGGGTGGGAATGTGGCAGAGGGGTGTGTAGCACTATCTCACTGTGTGTGCTGGTTGCTATAAGGAGGTGGGCAACAGAGTAAGAGGAGGAAGAGAAGAGCAGGATTAAGCCGAACTCCCTGCCATCTGTAGAAGCCAGTGTTTCCTGAATGGGGGTGGGGGAAGGGCTCACCAGATGCTTGTGGGGACTGAAGAGGGCAACTCCCTTGAGCAGAGGCCCTTAGGCCCTCTCTGATGTACATGCATAGGGCTGCCCAGCCCCAGGGCTTATAGGATTCCGAGTAAGCTTCCATTCTCCATTCCCCTGCCTCAGACTCACACACCCATAGACCCATTCTGCTGGTGATCAGGCATCAGGAAAGACCATCGTCTGTGTCGCTGAGTCATCACTGAGTGAAGGCCAGGCTTCACATAGCCTGCTTTCTTGGTGACTGGGGATCAGGGAAGGGAATGGCTTTGGGTTGGGGGGGGGGGTGTTCAGGAAGGAGGGGCTTGCTTAGAATTCTATTTTAGACTGAAGAGCAAATATTTTTAGTGCTGGACCAGAAATAGTAGGTATGCATCACCCATAGTAACTGACCAACTTTCTTTTATATAAATCCCTAGAGTATAAAACTAAACACTGCTGTCTAAGAAGAAAAAACATGCCTTGTGCCAATTGAAATTTCCAAGATAATAAATGATATCTCTTCCTAGACATTATAAACTCAGGGAAGTATTTATGACTGTTGGAACAGCTACAGATAACAGCATTTGCATTGTAATTTAAGGAAAGAGTTGAAAAATTGGGGTGACTTGTCTAGCCTGGGATGCAGAACAGTTAATTCATTTGTCTCTCAAACATTAACGAACACCTGTGGGCTAACCACCATTCTAGTCCACATGTCGTCTCATTCAGTTGCCCTATTTTACAAGTGAGGAAGGCAAAGCTCAACAGAAGTGAAATGATGTGCCCAAAAACTTAATCTAGGAGGTGGCAAGATTGAAAAGTAGGTCTGGGACTTGGCACACCCTTCTCTTTCCACTCCATAGTGGATGTTCCCTTATTCTGAAGCTCAGTAGAGCAGAAGACAAATACTCATCATCAGCCTCATGTATTTAACTGGTAATTTTATATACATTTTTCATTTTTTCTTCACTGAATTTAAAAACTTCCTCCCTTATTTGTGGTTTTCAAAATGGTAAGGATATTTTCATCAAAGGAGAAATTAGAAACCTTAAAACAGGAACAATCTCTTTAAACTTGACCTGGTTTCACCAGGTTGTCCCCTAGGTGACAGCATTAGAATGACTTCCAGGGCTGGCATTTGGCAGCAGTGGGTGTCCGGGGAGGTCTGTGGCATACTCATTTTCTTTCCACGGCCGGTGCCTAGGCTCAGGGATCATTTTATTGTATTCTTCATCTCAGAAGAAGTCACCATTTTATGGGAGGAGGGCAGGATGCTGCCAGGAGAGCTTGAGGAGAACCGCTGCCCACATTACAATAATCAAGACTAGTGTCCACGACCCTGTGGGCTTTCTCCTGTGGCCATGAGATGCTGCATAATTTGTTTCCCTGCAGCCAGCCTGCTGAGTAGAGGTTGGGACCATTTGGTTGTGTGCCCTGCATAGACTTATTGTCTGCTTAAGTCTTATGTAAAGCAGAAACTGTTAGTAAAATATGTATGAAGATTGGCTTAATAGATGCTTTTGTCCCTGCCTGCAAACAGTTTTAAAAGCAGAGCTGCACTCTTCTGAAACTGGTATGGAATAACCCTCAAAATACATTAAAAGTCAAGCTTTTTCCTTAAAGAAGGTTAATGCTGCCCACTTTTAGTCCACATCAAAATTTTATTTAAGCAGAACACCTTCTGGATTAATTGGTTATGGCTGCCATAACAAATAACACAAATTTGGTGGCTTAAAACAACAGAGATTTATCATCTTATGGTTTTAGAGGCCAGAGTTCAGTATCAAGATGTCAGTAGGACTGAACTTCCTCCAGTGGCTTTGGGAGAAAATCTGTTGTTTGCCTGTTCCGGCTCTTGGTGGCTACAGGTGTTCCTTGACTTGTGGCCACGCCGCTCCAATCCCTGCCTTCACGTGGCCTTCACCCCTGTGCGCTCCATCACATCTCTCTCCACTTCCCTCTTATAAGGCTCCTGCGATGGCTTTTAGAGCCCACAGGGTAATCCAGGATTAGCTCCTCCTCCCAAGACTCTGAACTTTGTCAAACCATACCGAACCATGCCATGTGAAGTGATATTCTCAGATTGCAGGAGTTAGGAAGTTAATATCTGGTGGAGGAGGTGGATGTTTTTCTGCCTCCACAACTTCTCTTTAGGAATTTCAATATTTTTTATTTCCTGAAACATAAAGCTTGCAACCACTTGTTTCACATGTTACTCTAGTGAGCTGATTTTCCTGGAAGGAAAATCCTGGAAGGAGCCACTTGGAAGACCTAAGACCTGACTTTGTTTCCTAGGCCTCTGAATAGTCAAGGCCATGCCTATCTTCTTCTTCAGATTCAGATTAACGCAAGGATGAAGAATTCTGGGCTCTGAGAGTGGGAAGGGGCCTTTGAAATCATATCTTCTCAGTCTTAGGGGAAATTGAGATTGGAAATGCAGAGTCACCAGAATTAGGAGTGGAGATGGGACCAAGCACTTACCGCTTCAGCCCACCCCTGCTGCTATGTCCCTGCAATGCCCAAGCTGTCTTTCAGAACGTAAATCCCTGGGTCCTCTTTCATGAGAGAGCTCTGCAGCACCTGAAATCTCATCCCTGTGAATCCTGCTTTTCTAGGCAACAGCTCTGGTCCTTACAAATATTCTTTGTAAAGTAATAAAGTAAGAAAGTAAACATCATTCTGGTTACTTCCTCCTAGATGTGTTCCTTTTATGTCATTGCCTCTTTAAAAATGTGGCTCTCACCCTGGCTGGTGTGGTTCATTTGGTTGGCGCAGCATCCCATAAACTGAAAGGTTGCCAGTTCAATTACTAGTCAGGGGACATACCTGGGTTGCAGGTACAATCCCCAGTTGGGCCGACACAAAGACAAAAGTAAAGATCGATGTTTCTCTCTGACATTGACATTTCTCTCCCTCTCTCTCCCCGCCCTTCCCTTCTCTCTAAAATCAATAAGCATGTCTTTGGGTAAGGAAAATAAATAAATAAATTAATTAATTAATTAATTAACTCTCAAACATGAACAGGTTTGCAGAGATGGCTTACCCAATATAGAGTAAGGCCTCTATGCCTAAGACTATTAGGTCTTAGGAGATGCACATATTTTCTTCATTCTTATATGCTATACTAATGCAGACCAAGATTAAAGCATCTCTCATTTAGCCATTTTGTTACACCTTCAGCTTGCATTGAACTTGTGTTCAATAAAAGTCCTTAAGACTTTAAAATATGAATTGCTTTAAACATTTCCCCTTTGCCCCTGCCACATGGAAGAGCAGGTTTCTGTCAGTAGCAGAATGGGATCAGCTCAGGATCCAGAATACAGTCCAGACAGGGATCTGGAGAATAGGTAGATCCACGGGCTGGACAGTACTGGCAGCAGGCAGTAAATAGGCAGCAGCTAGGACAACTTGGTAAGGCATAGGTCTGGGGAAGTTCTCCCATAGGTGACAGTCTAGAAGGACAGATGTTTAGCAGCAGCATTGTCTGGCTGAGCAGGTCAAGGGGCCAGCTGAGAGGAGTCCTGATATGCAGGAACGAGAATCCAGCCAGGAAGCAGGTGAAAAGAGCTGGGTCCAGAAAAACAAGTTACAAGAGTCAACTGCTGAAATGAGGGTGGGGCCCAAGACAGGAACTTGAGCCCGAAGAATAAAATCCCCAGATCTGAAGTCAGAATCATAGCATTAGTGTGAGTCTGTGTCAGTGGGTCAGTGGCCTGGAACCTCACCCACTCAGAGCCTGGGGCCAGAGCCACTGGCATAACTTGTGAACAGGGGTGAGTTGTTTGAGGTGAGCAGATTGGAAGGTATAGAGCAGGTGATGTGTATGTGTGTGTGTATGATTTTTTTTACAATTGAAAGCAAGACTATCTTTGTTAACTTGCGGGGGAGGAATTCTTTGTTGTTGTTTTAGTCAGTTTTGGCAGTCATTCCATCCTATTGGAATCTTTTACAGTTTCTATTCTTTCTTCCAATTGGTTAACTATCCTCTTTCAGCTGTGAATTACTTGTGATTTCCATAAGCACATCCTGATGAAAACATGAACCAAGGCCAGACAGTTCTGCTGTGCGAGAGAACCTCCCTCCCGGTCAGTGTTGCACCTCTGTGATGTTGGCGCCCATGGGTGTGGTCATTCAGTCAACTCTGAGTTCACCAAACTGAATTGTCACTTGCCCCAGGATTCCATATCTTGATCAGCTATGCCTTGAGTGGCTATCAGATGCTTTGCTGGCATCCGAGTGTCCTGTGTCCACCATCTATCACTCTGATAGTCCTGTGAAAATACCCCGAGATAGGGGCACAGCAGAAGTACCAGGTTGTTCTCACCGATGTCAGTGGGTTTTGATCCTGAGCCCCACATCCTATAGTACACTGGGCCTTAGCCTGTGAGTGATTTTCAAGGAGGGACTAGAACCCCATATTCAGATATGGTATCCTAATCTTCATTTTAAGGGCTCGCCTCTACTAAAGCCTGATCTTCCTTTGTGGCTTATGTGTGGTCTATAAAAAGCACTGAAAAGGCTACATACTGTATGATTCCAACTGTTGGGTGAATATGGCTGCTTCTCGGTAAAGGAGGGGGGCATTCATTAAGTTGTGAAATGTGTCACTATTGAATATAGTCAGAGTGGAAAGTGAAGGGAAGGAAGTGATATGCCGTGTGGGTCATTTATGTTAACAGAAGAAGGGATAAAATGATAATTTATTCATTCACATAGTCCTTCCAAGTAAGACTACCAAGAAAAAGTGAGATGGTTTCAAGGTCACTCAGGAGGCAGTGTGATGTAGCAGAAAGAGTAAGTGGGCCTCGGGCTTGCATAAGTCCTGGCCATGCCACTGAAGAGCTGTGTGCTGTTGGCTGTCAGAGAAGCAGATGGTCATCGAGTGTAAAGTTGCAGTTACGGGAGGTATGTGAAGGGGGGTGCAGGGTGCTGTGAAGCTTGTGTAAGAGAATCTCAAATAGAAGTTAGATGAAAAGACGTTGATGAAGAGGGGACATAATGATAATTTATCAATTTCTATCTATTGTTCCCCCTTTCCCTGGTCAGTATTGGTTAAGGACTGGGTAAGTTTCAAGTATGGGGTAGAGTAGATTCATACTTAGAGTAGAAGGATGGGCAGGGGAAGATTCCTTTCCACAATATTATTTTTAGCAAACAAACAAAATCTTTATGTTTGGGGAAAACTTTTGTCCATCTTTAGAAGAATATTCTGAAAAGTAGACCTCCTAGACTGGGGGTGGGGGAAACAGTAGTTTAATAAACAAAGTAACTGCCACTTTGCCTACTATACTGTTATCAAATGAGGGGAAAAAAGAGTTTCTGATTCATGCATCAAGGTGCTGCTTATTGCAGAAAAGTCAATTTGAGCCCTGGCTGGTGTGGCTCAGTGGTTGGAGCATTGTCCCGTGCACCGAAAGGTCCCAGTTCAATTCCCAGCAAGTTCTGTTCCTGGTCAGGGTGTATGCGAGAGGCTACTGATTGATGTTCCTCTCGACATCGGTGTTTCTCACTCTATCTCTGTCTCTGTGTCTCTCTATTTCTCTGTCTCTCTCTTTCTCTTTCTCTCTTTCTCTTAAAAACAAAGTAAATTTGATCATGGGAAAAAGTTTTAACACCCCTTAGGTATCAAAAATGAAATAACTTATAAAACCTAGTCATGAAATGTAGAAGTCGTCACAGCAGTCCATGGTGAAGTTTCAGGTTTGGGGTGAAGTTTCCAGAGTGTGGGAGGTTCTACTGGCAAAATGCCAGGAGAGCTTTTTTTCATATGTAACCCAAGAAATGATAGAACAAAAAACTTTGACAGTTATCATAATATTTACTGTATTATCTTGTATTTGAGTTAATAAATATTGGCTATTAGCCAGTCCAATAGCATTTTCATTATTCGATTTTTTACAGTGACTGAGAGGAAAAAATAATTAGGCCTTTGTATTTTCTTAGTAATAAGTATAACAACAGAAACAATAATAAGACACGATATAATGTACTTTGAAGTAAAAAGCATCAGAAACTATTATTTCAGAACCAATAGACCAAGATTTGTCAGGGCAAGAAAAAGTACTTGTTCGTTTTTTATTTTCAAGCCTTTTTTTTTTAATAGACTTTAAGTTTTAGAGCAGCTTTAGGTTCACAGCAAAATTGTGGAGAAGGTGTTAAGATTTCCGTATACCCCGCACCCTCACACGTGCACAGCCGCCCCTACCATCAACCTTCCGCACGAGTGTTACCTTTATTACAGCTGGTGAACCCACGCTGACACATCCTCATCACCCAAAGTCCGTAGTTTACATTAGGGTTCACTCCTGATGTTGAGCACTCTGTGGGCTTGAGTAAATGTATAATGACATGAATATGCCATTATAGTATCACTCAGAGTATTTTCACTGCCCTAAAAATCCTTCTGTGCTCCATCCATTCATTCTTCCCTCATCCTAATCTCTGGCAACCAATGATTTTTTTACTGTCTCTATAGTTTTGCCTTTTCCAGAATGTATTGAGGATCATACAGTATGTAACCTTTTCAGATTAGCTTCTTTCACTTGGCTATATGCATTTAAAATTCCTCCATGTCTTTGTGTGGCTTGATAGCCCATTTCTTTTTAGTGATGAATAATGTTCCATTGTCTGGATGTCCCACAGTTTATTTATATTTGTCTCTCTTCAACAGAACTTGATTGCTTCCAAATTTTGGCAATTATGAATAAAGCCGCTATAAACATCCATGTGCAGATTTTTGTGTGGATATAAGTTTTCAACTTTTTGAGTAAATACCAAGGAGCATGATTAAATGCTTATTTTTTGTTGGAAATTGATTTTCATTTTCTTTTGAGGGGCATAGAGCCCAAATCAGTGCATGCCATAGGCCTGTTTATATGTAAATTTCAGGCAGCCATCATTTCACCTGATGTTTTAACCCATGAGCATCCATTGCTGTATCTTGGTTTAAATTTGAGATGGTTAACAGACTGATAGATTTTTGCATTTTCTCTTATATCACTATATCCATTGATCCCCTGACCATTGAGAGGTCTCTCACCCAAACTGAAGAAATGGACCAACTTGCTTTTCCCCAAAGGCCCTCCTTTTTTTTTTTTCTCTTTTCCCACAACCAGATGCCTGAGACAGGTTCTTGTCACCTCTCATTTTGCCATCATCTTCGCTGGCCTGGTATTTCAGATATGTCATTCAATCCCCTTGTTTATTGCTGATTTTAGACTTCCGGGTTGCAGTTAGTCACTTAGCCTGGCCCCTCACTGTGACACAGCACTGGGCTCCTCCTGGGGCTGAGGATGGAGCTGCCGCAACAATGTCCTATCACGTCTTTGTGTGAACTTCCCTTACTTTTCTTACAATTTTTTTCCTTCCTCATTCTTTAGTATGTCTTTTGTAATCAAATGAAAATAGACCCATTAAAGAGAAAATGGAGATGCACTTCTGTTTCCAGGTTGTGGTACAGATGGTCTGAAACAGTTTTTGAAGAAAATCTAATTACCTAGACTCATATCTCCAGGACAGTAGTTACAATTTATGTATTTTTCCTCAACTAGTCAGTTGTGGGAGAAAAACTGAAGTAAAAACAAAATTGCCAGATTCATTTGCTTTTGAAATTTATTTATCAGTTTTAAGTTTTGAGTAAGAAATAGGAGCTTTTAGAATAAACAGTCCTGAAATAGAATAAATCTGTAAGAGCTCTTATTTTGTCTAAATTATGGCTATGATACAGAGATCAGGGATTCCTCTGGGAATCTAACTGAGGTTAGAGCTGAATAGTAATCTCAGAGCTTACTCTTAAAAAAGAGGAAAAAATATGAAGACTTATGCCAAGGTTGGGAACCTGGGTGTCTGAGAGATTGGTGGACCTGAGATTATTACTATTATTATTTTTTTTATCCTCACCCCATGACATTTTCTTCCATCGCTTTCTTTAGAGAGAGGTAGGGAGAGAAACATTGATATGAAGGAGAAACATTAATTGGTTGCCTCCCATATGTGCCAGGACTGGGGATCATACCCACAACCTAGATATGTACCCTGACCAGGAATCAAACTTATAGTCTTTAGGTTCTGGGAGTGCTCCAACCAACAGACACAGTGGCCAGGGCCATCTGAAATTATTTTAAAGGAATGAGGAAGAAGTGGTTTGTAGAAGTCAGGCTGGATGGTAGTTATTCGATGGAGCAAACAGCAAACTTGGAAACCCTGCAGTTGGGTCAATGTGGGAGATCCAGGCTGGCATTGCTGCTTATGGCTCTTTCGTATAATTTAGCAAATGGCTGTTGCATTCCGAGTGGCATTTCTGGCCATCTTGCAATGCAGTTGACACCACCTTCTGAGAGGTGTCACACACAGTTGGCCATCCCATCAATGGAGGTCTGGATAAATGCTCCAGGTGAGTCCATGTAGAGAACAAAGGATGTCATGTTGGGTGTTCAATGGTCAAAATGTTTGCCTGGAGCAGAGAGTCAGACAGAGCAAGCACTCAATCTAAAACCAGAGTCTGAGCTGAGGTTTCTGCTGAGGGTCCGGGTGCTGGCAAGGAGGTGCTGAGATGGGCCCAGGGCTCAGGGTAACATGAAAACTAATGATGATGGTAATATGTACAGAACAGTATATATGCATGCAAAGGAGTGTGTGTGTCACAAACATACATGTATGTGTATATTGATAGATATATATGTATATCTATACACACGCACACACACACAGAGGGTAGTGGAGGGAGAAAAATATAACCCCTATCCATATCCATTCTGCAGCTTAAGAACTAGAATCTCACTAGTATCTTGGAAGCCCCTATGTATTCCTCCTTGGCCAAACTCCTCTCCCTCTAAAGGAGCCACTGTTCTGAATTTTGTGTTTGTCATTTCCTGGATTTTCTGTGTATATATGTTTCCTTAAGCAATCTATTATTAAGTTCTGTTTGCCTTGGGGCTATGAATAAATGGTATTCTTGTACCATTTGCTTTTTTCAATCAACATTTTTAAATAAGACTCATCTCCACTGATGCATGAAGTGACATGCATGAAATTCATTTATCTTTACCACTCTGTGGTCTTGTATTGCATGAACATACCACAATTTATTTATCCAGTCTTCTCTTGATGGAGGTTTGAGTCATTTCCAATTTTGTACTATTTAAGCACTGCTGCTCTGAATGTTCTTGCATATGCATCCTGCTGCGAACAGCTTCTCTAGGATAGGTGCATAAGAGTGTTAGAATAAGTGCATCTTCAACTTTACTGAATAATACTAGTTTTCCGAAGTGATTATATTTAGACATTCCATTTGAGATTCCCATGAGTAAAAAGATTAAATTTTAAAATAAGGGGAAGTCCAAATAAAATGTGAAATGCAGGATTAGCTATTGGAGAGGAAGAGGATATCATCAGGGTCTCACAACTCCCTATCAAAGTGTGGGGGAGAGAGCGAGGGATATGAAGAGAAAAGTGTAGGTTTTAAATAACCATTGTGGGAAAGGTGGAAGTTACCTTGCGTGAATGTGGTCATACTGTCATTAGGGAGCAGATTCCACCTCAGTAAGAATCAATACCCAGTTCTCTTATTTGCACTCAGTTCTCTCCAGTCAGCAATAATCTTTAGTTATTACTCTAATAATATTATCATACATATAATAACTAAAAATTATTGTTTTCTGGGGAGCAGATAGATGCTGCCAGGCATTTAAGTGTGCTCTTTCCACATCACACTGATTGTGGCATGGATTCTAATTAAGTTTCCAAAACATAGCCACCCAGAGGCACACACATATTTCAGAGATTACTTTCCTCCAAACACAGGAGATTTCTCCGACAGCCATGCTTTGTGTTTCATAAACTCAGTAAGCTTACACAGGGTTTGTCATTGTTATTTGATGAGAACTCAGAGCTGCTTTGTAAAGTGCTCATTCACTTGACCTGAGAAAAATGGGTCTATGCCATTTAGCATAGCAACTTAACCATGAAATGTGACACGGTCCTGAGGGAGAATTTTGGCTTCATTTGTGAGTTCTGACCACTCTAATATATAAAGCTGATAGGATTTGTTTTCTTTTCAATGAATTTTCATTCTTCCAAATCTAGATGTTAACTTCTTTGGTTGACATTCCTATGAAAGTAAAAGTAGAGCATTAAACCATTGAAAACACATGTTCTCTGGAGTCTCAGAAGTGCAGCTTTTTAAAACTTTTTATTTTTGGTTCACCCTTCATTAATAGCATTCATCAGATTTATCTGATTCCAGGTCAAAGAGTTCAGTAGTGGTGGCATTTTCAAAGTATTTTAATCATAGTTTTTCAGCATCTGTCAGTTGGTAGTGTCTATTTGAAACTTTCAGTAGTGACTTTCATATTTGGAAAGGCAGCATGTATACTGGAAGTAACACTTGTGCTTTGCCAAAAAATTTAAAAGAACCTGAGTTTTCCAAAATTGAGATCTCCTATGTAAGCTTATGGCATGACTACTACATGTCTACTCAGTGGACTATTATATATTAGTTAAAATGGTGATTATAAAATTTGTTAAATAAGTTGGACAAATGTTTATCTAGTTTGTTAGTAGAAAAGAACAGATACCAAAATGTCTGTGGAATATGATCTTAAGTTTGAAAACAAAATGCACATGTGGGAAAAGCCTACAAAAATTACACCAAAATGCCAACAGTTATATTTGAGTTATGAGATTATATGATTGTCATCTCAGTGTTTGTTAATGTGGCCATATTACTTTTATAATAAAATTAATTAAAAGGATGGACTTCAGAGATTAATCTAGATTCAAATTGCTAGTCTACCATTAGTTAACCAGCTGTTTGACCTTAGGCAATCTACTTAACTGGCTTCCTGGGGAACTAAGGACAGTATATCTACCCGCATAGAGTGTTGTCAAGTCAAATGAAGTTATATTCCCAAGCCACATCCCTACCCCAATGCAAATAGGTAGTATGGTGGTTCCCACTCTCCCCAGCCTCCCCTTCTCTGGTGAAACAAGCTTTGCCCAGCACATACCCAACAGCCACAAGAGATGCTCTTTTAATATCTCATTTCTATTTTGTCCATTTGGGGCCTCTCCCTAATCTTAGTAAACACTTTTGACCTCTTGGAACTTCTGTTTTAGCAGAGACAACTGATGGTTATTTTAGAGAAGTGTTTGATGAGTATGACTGCTTGGCCTTATGTGACAAGAAGGGAAGTTTGAAGAACTGGACTTCCTAAAAGTCCCAGAATTTCACCAGTTCGAATATATGTATTTGATTGACAGAAATATGCTTGCTAATTTGAGAACACCCCTTGTTAACCTCCCTTAGCTAGTGAGGAGAAAACATGTTATATGCTTGCTACATAAGCTGGTGATTTTCTTGGCCCTGAAAGTCTTCTAAGAGACAGGTACAAATACAGCTCCCCCTTGAACATGCAGGGTTGGGTGCACTGACCACCCCTGCTCCACCCCTGCAGTCAGAAATCCCCGGGTAACTTAACAACTGATAGCCTCTTGTTGACTGGAAGCTTTACTGATAAGATAGACAGTCAAGTAACACATTTTTTTGTATGTATTATATACTGTATTCTTACAATAAAGTAAGCTAGAGAAAAAATATTATTAAGAAAATCATAAGAAAAAATATTTATAGTATTTATTGAAAAAAGTTTGCATAGAAGTGTAGGTCAAACCCATGTTGTCCAAGGGTCACCAATAATATGGAGTGTCCTGCCAGGATCCCAGGGGCTGTGTGAGCTCTAAGATGTTAAATTGAGCTTTCAAGATTTTGTGATGATATGAGATCATCATGTTGAGCTCTTGGTGTAAATAGGGACAAAGTTGCTCTATGAGATCCTAACTTATTTCAGGGTAAGTTTACTTGAGGTGGGGAAAGGAAAATTTACTCTGTGATGTAACCACCAGCTACAGGTTGGCCAGGCACTGGAAAATGTAATCTTGCCCTGAATTTAGGGAACACTTTTAACAAAGTTTCAATAAAAGATGCCCATATTCACATGGGCCCAAGTTATCCCATCTACTTGGATCAAGATTCAGAGTATCTAAGGTCTCCGCTAGACTCTCAGATTTACAATCAAGGCAGGAGTAGGCATTCCTGACCTAGTCAAGGCTAGTATCCAGGTCTCTGAACTCTCAGTTCATGTCTTGCCCAGAATAGCAGACTCTAACTGGTCTTAACGAAAGTCACTAGAAATATTGAGCCTTGCATTTATTATAAGAAGTTTAATCTCCAAGGACCCTTCTAGATCAAAAGTTAAAAAATTCAGTAATTCTTTTTGGTATTTTATTCTTCCTTCTTCTTTTTTTAAAGTATCAGTATCTTTAGAAGTACAAGTAATTAAACCATAGAACATCAACTATAAGTTCTTTTTCCTTAAAAGTGTGAGGCTCTGAATCCAGCCCCTGGTCTTCTACAGATGGCTTGGTGAGATCAGGAACTTTCTGCTGAAGGCCACAGTTTCCCATGGCCCAATTTACTTGGCCACACAAGGGCAAAAAATGGCATGAGGCAAATCGGAATGCAGCAGGAAGAACTTTTTTCAGTGAAACAGGTTGTTATTGGTGGAAAATGAAGCTAAAGAAACAATTCTATGTATAATATTAACAGAAAAGGATAAAAACAGGAATAAATTTAACAAAAACCAACCAACTGGTGCTATCTCTGGGGACAGTGGAGAGTTAATGGGTGCTAACTCTCCCAGACAGTTCCCTAGACTGGACTCCATTTTTTAGCCCTTATCAGTGCCCAGGGGGAGATGCTGTATCAACTTGTGTAATTGTTGTTTAGCATCATCAGGACATGCATTGTAGTGTCAGTTTATATTTAACAGCCAACAACACTCCTATGGCCATTGTATATGTCTGATACCAAGCATATCTTCTTCCCACTTTGGGTGCAGGGTGAGGTCCTGACCAATTTGCAGGGCCAGATTAAATCTCAGGAATAAGATGTTCACTCAGACAGCTGTGATTTTTCTTCATCTTTGTTCCTACTTCTACTTAGGGTATGATGAGGCATTGAATCCATCAGACAGTAGGAGGATCTATATAATGAATTTTTACCTGCCCCGGTCATTTTAATGTAATCGTCCTTCTTTTAAAAGGCTTCATTAAGTCTGTTGTTAGGATTGTAAAATTGTCTAAGAGATAGAAAAGGGCTTTTCCCATTTGCAGAATTCAACAGACAGTTTCTTAATTGCACTGCTTTAGGTGAACAGTAATTAAATGGGTTGGGAGAATATGCAATATTTATTTATAGTAATATAGGCATGTCATGTATTTATAGCCATTACTGAGCAGTCTACTTGATAACATCCTTCTGGGGGGAAAATGTCATGACTATTAAAAGTAGCTCCTGTTTTGGGAAGGTCTTCGAGTCTAGCTGTGAATATTAACAGATTCAGGCACCCTTGGATTGTAGTACCATACACAGTGAACATTTTGCAAGGAACCTACCTGTACTTGTAAAGTTCTAAATATGCTTTTAACTTTTTAAATTTAAAATGTTTGTGTTAAATATGTTGGCCTTTGGAGTGTTAATGTCAGTAGCCTTTGGAGCGTTAATGACATATCTTTTGACAAGATGAAAGGAGAATAACTTTAATGGTTCCTAAATTTTGTAGTAAGTACAATTTTAGCAGCTTATTCCTAATGTGCTCTAATATGGCGGATTTGTCAAGAAGATAGAAAAGAAATTTCCTATGAAACACTCATGATGTTAATACCAACTAAGCCACTGTTTTAGGGCCATTTTGAGACCCAAATGAAAGCCAGAAATCCTCCATCCAGAAAAAAATGTATAGACACATCCTTACAAAGATACAGTATGCTACTTCAGGGCTACCAGAGCCCTGAATGCTTCTTCCTGGGTCCAAAGATGTGAATCCTTGATGTAAATGGAATTTGTACAACCAGCCCATTTGTGTACCGTGCCCTCTCCCCATTCCTAGTCTCCTTCTTGCCCATGTCTACAAACCTATTTTTATTGATACCTTTTTTTCCATCAGGCATTTTTATTCAAATCTTCATTACCAGTTCATTCTAAATGTGACAGGAACTGAGATCCTTTTTCTACCACCACTGATTTCTAGCTCCTCTCATTATTTCCTTAGCCATTGTAGGTCATCATCAACTTCTCCCTCTGCCCTGTCTCCCCAGAAGCTAAGAACACGCATGCTTTCTTACTCCAGGCATCTCACAGATTGATAACTTTTTATCACGGGTCCTGTCAAGAGCTACCTCTTTCATGCTTTCTGTTTATCAACACGACCATGGTACAGGCCTCAAACACCTGCCCTTTATTTAAACTGACCCAACCTCCTCTCCCCTGCACTCCCTTCCCCAGCACCAGCCTGCCATTCCTCTGGGGCTCTCATCTTTCCTGTATGTGGTCCAACTCACAAGGGAACACTTTTACCTTGTCCCCTACTTCCTTAGCCACCTTAGGTCGTTCTCTGTCACCTCATACAGCAAATTCAAAGTTGCCTGCCCCTTCAGACTCCCCCATTCCCATTTTCCCCAGAGATTGTTTCTTTCCCCAGGCTCCTTGAATGTCCCTTCCCAGCCACTGCCCTCCCATCTTTCTGTACCACTGACACTCTGCCCCTCCACTAGTGTGTCTGGGACATTCTGTCAGTCTGCTGACAAGCAGTGGCTGGACCTCTTACACTTCCATTCATAAAGTCACTGAACCTGCAGGAGGATGGGTCCCCAGGACTGGACAGCCTTACTTCTGTCAAAGTCTATATTTTTGTTCACTTAGCAACTTTTTCCCACCATCTACCTGGCTCAATTAAGTCGGTAGTTTAATAGAGATACTTTGGAACATCTATTTTTAAAGTATGGGGTGAGGCACTAGGAGAATAATATGAAAGACATAAGCCCCTGACATTCCCCCGTGTGCTCAGTGACTCCGTATTCACTCCCAGGGAGCTCAGCGATCGGCTCACTGCGTGTCCCAGCACAGAGCGAGGCACAGGGCAGGCCCTGGAGTGTCTGGCAAAAAGAATTGTGCAAAGCACTGCAGCACATCTGTTTTACTATTTCATAGAGTCGGCTGGGGGTGACCTTTGAGATGATCTGCTCCAACTACCTCATTTGACAGCTGAGCAAACGGAGGGTCAGGGAGGTCAAATGAGTTGTGCAAGGTCAGAAAGCAATGAAATCAGCTTCTGAACTTCCGTTTTCTGCCCCCCAGTCTCGCAGCCTCTCATTTTGCTACACTACAAGTGCTCCATCTATGCTTCTTTTTTCCTTCTCTTTCATCTCTACACTCATTAGTGCCTGTTTGGTGTCCAGGAGATATTTGGGGCTCTTAACACTGCCTTCAGTTGTGTGCTACACCTTAATGAGCCCAAGTACTTAATAATTATCTAACATTTTGAGTAGCAGGTGGTACTTTTCAGGTTCCTTCACATAGGTTTTAGCATTAGATTTCTCCACAAACCAGTGAGATAGGCTGAGCAGGTATTATTTTCATATATCACAGGAGAAGAAATAATGACTTGCTCGAGACTGTGCAGTTGATAAGTGATAATGGTGAGGAGAGAATTCAGTTCTCTTCTATCAGAGGATGATAGTGAGTTAAAACTTTTGAAAATCTGGCTTCAGGCTCTGGAATCTTGCCTTCCTTTATGTAAATATAAAAAACAGGTTTTCCTATTTTCTAACAATTTTCAGTTTAGTAGCTCATTCTAAGTAGTTCTGAGGCACACTGGTCCCACGAGATGCCCTGTGAGAAGTGGATTGTGTGGCAAGATCAGCAGGGAAAGCTGCTCGGTATGTCCCTGTCGTGGGGATTCCCAGTGTGCATTTCAAGGCTCTGAGAAGTCTTACTGTAAAGAAGACTGTTGAATGTATTTTCTTAATTGTGTCAAATAGACTTAACCTAAAATTTATCATCTTAACCATTTTTAAGTTTGTTCAAACAATCTTCAGAACTCTTTCACTTGTAAAACTGAAACGGTGTACCTCTTATACTCCCCATTCTCCCCTTTCCCAGCCCCCTGGCAACCA
This sequence comes from Anoura caudifer, assembly GCA_004027475.1. Taxonomy (NCBI): domain Eukaryota; kingdom Metazoa; phylum Chordata; class Mammalia; order Chiroptera; family Phyllostomidae; genus Anoura; species Anoura caudifer. The sequence continues at coordinate 96,970 of PVKU01003838.1, read as the reverse complement.
CCATTCTGCTTTCTGTCTCTATGATTGTGGCTATTCTAGGTACCTCATATAAATACAGTCAAACAGTATTTGTCTTTTTTTATGACTGGCTCATTTCACTTAGCATAATGTTCTCAGGATTCGTTCATGTAATAGTAGCGTGTCTTGAAATTTTTCTCCTTGTTAAAGGCTGAATATTTCATTAAATGGATAAACCACATTTGTTTATCCATTCAACCCAAGTTCACAGTTAAGTTACTTCCAACTTTTGTCCATTGGGTGTATAAATATCTCTTCAACCCAATTTCACTTATTTTGGATATATACCCAGAAGTGGAATTGCTAGCCCATTTGATAATTTTATTCTTAATATTATGAGGAAGCACTGTTTTTTAATGTATTTTTGTATCCAACTTTCAGAAACTTATTTGATCACAGAATTCCTTTTTCATATTATACCTTTGAGGATTGCACACGTGGGCTGCTCAGAAACTACTTTGGGAAATCTGAATTCAGTAAGGATTTCCACTTGTTTCATAGGGCAGCAAGTCTTGGGATGCTGGCTAGCAGTTCAACTGCAAAGCTCCAGCCCAAGGGCAAGGTTGGCAGTATCATCCCGGGAACGGCAGAAGCAGAGGGAGCACCCAGAGTACATAGCTGGTGGTAATAGGAGTGCTTCCACTTGAGACTGATGCTGTGAACGTGGCACTGGCGAGGAGGCTGCTGTGGAGCCGACGTCACTGTCTACACTGTTAGACTGGCATGTTCGTTTGACAAGAGCGCAGAGAAGAGTGAGAGACTTCCTGCCTTTACATGACAAGGGACCTGGGGAAAGCTTTATGGTGAGAATTATTAGAATTCAGAAATCACTGTTTCTTTCTTCTCCCTGAAGAGGAAAGAATGCTACCTGGTCAAAATCTAAATGGGCTCCTCCACGAGGCTTGTGTTGACTCAATGTAATTTGCCCTTAATGTGGTTTCTCAGTAATTGAGGGGTAATTGTAAACGCTATGATTGTGTGGGTAAGTAAAAATTCCGACCGAGTTGGTTTACCTTCCACACATAGAAAGGGTATGTGGGGCAATGACAGTAAACTGAGGAAAGAAAAAATTCCCTACCTCCAAAAGTTGCTGTGTAACCTCAGATGTCCTGGTGGTCTGCCTTGCTCTGGGACCAGTCCAGGAAGTCCCAGTCATTGGTAACCTGGAAGAAGGCACTACATCAGTGAATACCCCAAATGCTCAGTGTCATTCCTCTGTACATTGGCTTAAAAATTGGTGAAGGCCTGAATGACTCTAGGGGTGCCCAAAGAGTAGGTCACTGCAGCAGTTACAGCTCTATCAAACTGTTTCTGATGTTGATAAGGATGAGGGCATGGAGGAACGTAGAACCATGGAGTGGATATGTGGTCCCAAAGAGCTTTGACCCAGCCTGCAACAGGCCACAGAACACCTGACCTCTTAGCTGCCTTGACCGAGAGCAGATAATGACCCCTCACATTGTGGGATGACACTTTTGTAAGCTAGCTCTCTGAGATCCTTAGATGAAAGCATCTACTGATGCACAAGCTATTATTATTATATGAAGCTTTCCTCTTCTGTAAATAAATGCTATAGCTTATTCTGTCTGACTCCCTTGTTTTTATGGGTTCAGATTGGCCACCGCCCACCTAAGCTGTTTCCCGAGGATCTCAGTTCTGTGTGGAGGCACTGAGATGAAATGCAGGGAACACTAGTGAGCCTGGGAAACTGTATAACGTTCTCATCTCCGAAGGTCCCTTTCTAAGGTTCTTTCCAGCTCTTACTGATTTATGATTTCATAAAAAACTAAACTAAAAATGTTTGTTGAGTGTCTAGTGTGAGTTAGACACTATGCTAGGTACTTGGGATAAATTGATGGACAAAGCAGCTTAATATAGTTGGGGAAAAAGGAGAAGAGACAATAGCAATATGTACATAAGTTAATTATATAATTGTTAGAAGGTAATATGTTCTGTGCAAAGAAACAAAATAGTGTGGTAAGAGGAATTGGGAATGCAGGCAGGAGGGCACTTTTTAAAATGTAGCAAAGAGGAACTTTTCCATCATCAGAGTTGTTAGAATATCAACTACATAATTATTGGGAGACTGTACATGAGAAGCATCTCCTGTGGAGATTTTTAGAAAAAGTTTACTTATCTTCTTAGATTCTGGGATATTCTTGTGTAAATATGGAGGGACTCATCAGACGATCCTTTTGAAGGCTTTCTTTTTAAATGGCTTAGTGGTTTGTGCAGGGGTAGTTCCAGAATCTGCGTGTGCGTATGCATTGACACACACACACACACGTGGGTAGATGTGTATGAACACTTAAGGAGCAGTACAAGCCAGAGTTGGAAGGACCCAGCTGCTGGCATACTTCCCAGCCAACTTTTAGAAGGCCAACTGGTGTGCCATAACAATATAGCCCTCCCATCCTGCCGTTTACAAGGGAAGGACTGAAACACAGATGCAGGCTGATGACTCACCGGAATCGGAGTGAATCACAGATGGGTAATGGGACCTGGGCCCCCGTCCTCTGTCAGTCAGTCACCCACCTCCCTGTGCCTCCCTGCATTCCTTTCACTGTGGCCGCTTCCGCTCCCAAGTGTGTATAGTAATGAAATTGATGTAATGCTCACTCTAACCCATATGCACCCAGACCCACATGATCCAGTTATGTTGGAGTCAAACAAATACTGTTCAGTGACAATAATTTCCAAATAGCAAATTCTTTACTTGTATTTCTCAATACAACAGTGGGGGAAAAGCCTCCACAGCAGCACTGTAAATCCCTCTTTCCCCCACCAGCTTTCCTCACACCCTACAGCCCTTAAAATCTTACAGATGTTTCCCAACTGTTACCCACATGCTCCTTCACCTTTCCTCCTGATTCTGCATCATCCAGGCCAGGATCGAGACTTTCCCAGGATGGTGGGCAAGGGGAAGAACCAGGAAGGCAAAGCTAGAATCCGCTGCAGCAGCTGGGGGGACAGAGCCTGGGGGCATGTATTCTTAGTTTCTGCTCCCTCACACTACTGTTTACTGCTGTGCTGTGCTAGTCATTCTTCTGTATTACCTCATATAATGTAATCCTCACAGAAATCCTGTGTGGTAGGTATCGGTATCTTCATTTCACTGGGGAAAAGACTGAAGTCAGAGAAGTCAGGTAACTTGCTTCGTATTCTGCTATATAGAAAGGATGCTAGGATTTGAGCCCAGGTCTGTCTAGTTGTAAAAACAGTGCTCTTTGGGTTTATTTGAGGCTGTTAAGTCTGTGTTCAGCAAAGATCTTGAAAACTTGGTAGCTAAATGGAAGAGTGGATATTCTCCAAAGGCTTGTGGAGTGGAGCCTTTGTCTGGTCTGGAAGCGCAGAGAAGTCTGGGTCTCTGCTCAGGGAGATCCCAGGAAGTTTGTGGACCACCCCTTCCACACACCAGAGGCAGGAGTTCCCTGGCTCTTTCAGCCTTTTCGCAGGTTTTATGACCAACATTAGAGTGCTCATGGTGGGCCCGGTAATCTGAGGAAATGCCTATGATGCACAGAGGAGGAAGCGGAGAGGAGCTTTCAAACCTACAGGAAACTTTAAGCAGTTCCTTCGTTGCTGGAATAAAATACAGATACTTTATGACAAACATGCTTGTTCAATGTGTGAGTTTGTGAACTTGATACAACTAAGAACCTTCGGAGTAAGGGTATAACAAGAATGCATTTTGTGACCACCTAATGTTTAGGGCAGGGAGGAAAAGGGGAAGGGACAAGAGATCAGAAATTTAACACAACTAAACCCAAGGAAATACGAAGAGAAATCCAGAGTAAGTATGAGAGCAAGTAAGGCAAAATAACTGAGGCAGAGAATGAACAGGGGAAGGATAAGCAACAGCAGAACTACATAGGAGCCGAAGACAAGGGACAAGACAGAGAAACATTCTTATAGACAGAAAGACAAAAGCACAGGAAACCAAATTAGGCAAGAGCCTCACCCAGTGTTAATATTATGCTGTACAGGGTTGTTCTAATCTGTGACAGGGTCAAGGCTTTCCCCCAAATTTCACTAGAAAGTTAAGCCTGATGTGTAGAAGGCTTTCTCATGAGTGCCCTTTTTATGTGCCTGAAAGTTTATTGGTTGGGTCAGGAGGAAAATCATTTGAAAGTAGAAGCATTAATATCTATCATCATCCAAATTGCCCCTTAATAAACTCTGAGGACCAGGGCAAAATGAATGAACTGAAAATAGATTCTATGGCAATGACCTGCCCAATGATGTTATCACAAATGAGTCACTACCAAATGGATTCTTCACATCTTATGCTAGATGTTTTTCAGTTTTCAACATTTTGCAATAAAGATTTTTAAAGACCATGCACTCCCATAAGAGTATCAAGTGTAGATACCTTTTCTTTGTGGAGATGCTACACTTTTCCAACAATTTTCCCAGTTAAAAATGGCATTTGACTTCTGAATGTTCTGAACCATAGTTGATGACATTATGAACTTCTGGCTCTCAGTTCCTGAAACATAGTGCTATGATGAACTGATTAAAAATAGCATTCTAATGAAATTATTGTACGTGTTGTTATAATATAAGTCAGCTGCAATGGGGAGTTTTTTCCGGAGGAAATTTGATAAACTGAAAGTCAACATGAGTGTTTATATATTTTCTGTGAGAATTTCTGGTCCTTCCTCATGTTTCCCTTTTTAAAATTACCACTTAATTTGTGCTTCCCACCCAAACATGTATTTTAACCCTTGTAACAGTTAGCTGAGTTCTGTTATGTCAGCATGATACAAGAGTGTCGATTAAATGTTTAGCAGCAGAGTATGTGAGTGCATCAACTCTTAAAGGAAAGCAAGGGAGCCAATTTTAGTTCTAATGTTGGGTACTTAGAAACTAAGAAAGATTTAATTCTTGGTTTTGGCTGAGTAATATTCATTCTGTTGTATGTATGCACCACAGCTTTTTTATCTACTTGTCTATTGAGGGGCGCTTGGGTTGTCTCCATGGCTTGGCTATTGTAATAAATAGCACTGCAATAAACATCAGGGTGCACATATTCTTTGGAATTTGTGTTTTCTGTTTCTTCAGATAGACAACCAGAAGTGGGATCACTAAGTCATAAGGTAGTTTCATTTTTAATTTTTTCAGGAACGCCCATAGTGTTTTGTGGGAGGAATTCCACACGGTGGAACTCCTTCTGGCTGCCACAGATGAGAAATAAGTCGTCCCAGACACAGTCTTGCTGTTCCAGCGGGAAGGGGGAGGTGATTCCCTCTTGTGGGGAATGCCCCAAGCCCTTCTCCCAGATGGTTTTTGTTGGGAATGGGGTATGTGTTGGTATATACAGCATCACTCATCAATCAATGTCAAAGGCCATAGTCACACAAAAACAGGTATTATCTATAGATAACGATTGAAAGAACACAGAGATTTGTCACAGGTCGAGGTCTGTTAGTCATGCTGACTCCAGAGGGTCTTTAAGACCTGTTTCATGAGATAAGGAGTTTACTCCTTATGCCTTGAAGTTAAACATCCGGTTTATATCAACAGAGCCCTACAAAGCAGAGCAGAGCAAGCTTCAAAAGATACAATGTATTCATCAGGCCTGATTCCCATGGGAGCCCTGGGTGTTAGAGTCGGGTGGTGTCTGCCACCTGCGTTACCTGGTTTTCCAGGGAGACTTACTAGCCCCTTTCAGAGCCAGCTTTCACGGGGCTGTGATCTCCGAAACCACACAGAGTGGTCTGCAACAGTGCTTTCCACAGTGGCTGCACCAGTCTGCATTCCTACCAACAGTGCACTAGGGTTCCCTTTTCTCCACATCCTTGCCGACCCTTGTTTGTTGATTTACTGATGGTAGCCATCCTTCTAGAGGGTAATATGCTAAGTGAAATAAGTCAGTCAGAGAAAGGCAAATACTGTATGACTTCACTTACATGTAGAATCTAAAGAACAATATAAATGAACAAACAAAGTAGAACACAGACTCGTAGATACAGAAAGCAGACCGATGATTGCTAAAGGGGTGGAGGTTGGGGGCACTGCATGAAAAAGGTGGAAGGTTGAGAAGTACAGATTGGTAGTTCAAAATAGTCATGAGGCTGTAAAGTACAGCATGGGAAATATACTCGATAATATTGTAATAACTCTCAGTGGTGCTAGATGGGTCCTGGAAATATCAGGGGGATCACTTTGTAAAGTATATGACTGTCTCAATACCATGCTGTACACCTGACACTAATATAAAATAATATTGAATGTAAACTGTCATTTTTTAAAAATTTAATAAAAATAAGAAAGGATGATCTTTATCTATTGTTTCTTTGCCCTTAGCCTAGCAATGTGAAAAGTTCTGATTTTTTTTAAAAAGGGGGGAAAAGAATAAAATGCTTGCGTGACATTTTCTCCTCAATGCAAAACTCGTAGAGTCACAATGTTGGAGGCGGACTATAGATATATTTTCCCCACCCCGGTGTTTTTTAAAAATTCCGTCCAGCATTTAAAAGTCAAGATTGCCCTAGCCAGTATGGCTCAGTTGGTGGGAGCATTGTCCTGTAGATGGAAAGGCCATGGGTTTGATTCCCGGTCAGGGCACATACCCAGGATGCAGTTCGATCCTGGTCGAGGCATGTATGAAAAGGCAACCTGTCGGTATTTCTCACATCAGTGTTTCTGTCTGTCTTTCTCTTTCTCCCTTCCCTTCTCGCTAAAAGCAATGAAAAAAAAAATGTCCTTGGGTGAAGATTAAATAAATAAGTAAATAAATAAATAAATAAATAAATAAATAAATGTCAGGATATTTCACATTTTTAAAAATCCAGATGTACGACTTCTCTTTAAAAACAGGTTAATCTGGCCACACTGGGCCAATTGCCTCTTCGCAGCCTTTGCTGGGCCTGGAGCTGAGATACGCCCATCCCCTGTCAGTGGCTCCTGACACTGGTCCCTCTGTCCGGTTCCATGGGTGCCCAAGCCCACAGTCTATGGCCTCAAGTGTTGGTTGTCATTTGTGATCACATTTTTACTATGGATATTTTGCAAAATGGACAAGTACTCTCCTGCACTCGTTTGGCAACGTGGGAAAACAGAGACAGCAGCATAATTCTGCTTGCTCCCAGTTCGCTTTGTTCACGCTCATTACCTGTTCAGTGGCGTTTAATCTGAACCCCATGTTCACCCTGCTACAGTCTTAATTCTGCCAATGCTGTTCCACTGAACAGCCATATGCCAAATTAGAAAGTCCTCCTGCTTTGTAACATGCCCTTTCTTGGGGCCTCATCCTCCTCCATCTCTGTTTCAAGGTCTGATGACTTGATTGGCGAGCCCTCCCTCACAACACTGTCCTCCAGCGGCCTCCATGACTCTGCCCTCCTCTGGATTTCCTTCTCCTTCCCGCTCATCTCTCAGTCTGCTCTGCTGGCTGCCCCCGCCCCCCTCCACTGTCTGCTTCAGTTACTAACATTTCTTCCTTATTGAAGTTTTGTATGAACATACAATTATATTTTAAATTCAGACAATAACAGGTACATAAAGTAAAAAGATTATATGTATATATGTATGTATTTCTTTATTTTACCATTGTCCTTTCCAGTTCCATTCCCAGGGGGAACTAACCGTGGTTAATCTCTAGATGGGTTTCTTTTCCTGACCCTTTTCTGTGTAATGTAGTCTGTTTGTTGTTGTTCAACATCAGGGGGATCATTTTATAGACATTGCTTTTTTGGCTTGGAGATGACCCCTGTCAGTATAAATAGATCTCTACCTTGCTCATCCACCAGCTTCTTAAATGTTGGTGTTTCCTAGCATAGCACATTGAATGATCACAGTACTTAACAAATTGTTGTTTTTCTGGTTGTGTGACTGGTCTGTTTTTCCTAAGACTCAAAGCTGATAGGGACAGTGTTTTTCTATATTCCCCTGTCTGTCAAAGCACCCATCAGTACATATTCAGTGCGTGAAAGAATGAGTGTTGGTATTTTACCCATTCAATTATATCATTCTCATTTATATTATACATTAAGCTATATCATAATTTAAAACCAAGCTAAACTATCCTAAGGTCTGTAGTAAATATGATACTAGTTTAATTACTGTAAGGTACAGTTAATTTATTTGTCAGGTCATTTCCTAACAGTAATATTAATTTTGCTTTCTTCATTGGGATTACCCTACTATGCAAAAAAGAATTCTTTACACTGCTTGTTTTGGTTGGGAGAAATGTCGGTGGCCTTTTTTTTTTTTGTTTTGTGTGTTTTAAATGAATGTGTGTTTTGGCATTTTTCCAAGACAGATAGTATTTTGTGTGCAATTCATTCTTCATAAAAGTATCATTTATCTTTAAAGAAAATATAAATGCATAATGGTTGTACAAACAGAATTGAATTGATACAGAATCTCTTCAGTAGGAAAATAGATGAGGTTTATGAAGTGAGTCTTGTCAGATACAATTTGAGCTCTATTGCGGAGGGTTCCCACACAGTATGTGCTGCTGTTCAGAGCCCCGATTTAAGGAGAAACCAATGAAAACATCTATCATCTGATTACTCTGGGATACCATCCAAGCTTGTGTCATGGTCATGTAATGTTCCTGGGTTTGTGGGGTGAAGAAAATAATGCTTGGTGTTTGGAACTTATCCTTAAGCTGTTTTTGTCAGGGCTGGATGAGTTGCTTGCTCCTGAGTTGAAATGAGACTTTCATATACTTGTAATAATTTTCTCATCACCAGACCCACTGGAGGAGACACTAAGGGTGAGTGTGTATAAATAGTATTTTTAAAAATTTATTTGTATGTAAAAGGATGAGGGAGGTAAGACTAATCTGTCATTAATAACGAGCTAAACCAGGTGGTTATGAACCTAGGTGGTCACTAACAGCCGTGTCATGACACGAACTGGACTTGTGTGGTTTGAGAAATGAGTAAATAAACACAGATTAGAAAGTGAAGATGCACGGAAATCTGCAATGCACATGTGTCTGTTCAACTAATTAAAATGCTGCCTCAGGGGTTGCTAGAGTGGCTGAGACGCAGTTTGATCCAGGTCAAGGTCTTGGGGAAGGTGGTACAAGTGCTGTTTTTGAAGAAAAGTTTAGAGAGGAAAGAATATTTGATTTCAGGAGACTGTCATAAAACAACAATCTGAGATCTAGTCAGAGACTCAAAGTGAGTCCAGTACTTAACAGAGGATTTAAATACTGGAGTAAGAGTTTGAATGACTTTGACAGGGGACAGAAGTTAATTAAAATGATTGTACCCATACTGATATATTTGTATAGCATACTGTAGTTTACTGACTTCTTTTGAGGATATTAATTTTTATCCGTATTAAATCTGGATGAACTACAAGCCTTCGTGAACACCGAATCCCCAGGGTTGGTGGTGGCAGCCTGCCTGGATGTGGGGACTGAGAGAGGAGACATGAGACAAGACTGTCTGGGCCTGGGATGATCTCTGTGCCTCTGACCAAGATGAGCAAACAGAGAGGGGCAACAAAGGCCGAAGGAGATAATCAAATGTAGCCATGACTGGCAGGGAGAACACTGACAAGCGATGAACTCTTGAGAACAAGGGAGGTTAACTCACTGGTGAACTTTACAAGAACACTTTCGTAGCCTGGCGAAGTTGAGAGCCAGGGCCCTGGCAGGGAGTTGCGGGGCCATCTGAGAGGACAGAGTTAGGAAGGAGAGAGAGCTGATGGACCAAAGAAGGGGAAAAATGAGTATCACATGGTATTTGCCAATCACGGAGTTGCCAGGACCCTACAATTTAGAGAAACGGCAACATGACAGCATGAGATCATGTTTTGTATTGTTTATTTGCAGTTTGTTGAGTTTTGTATCCCTCAGGAAATAACTGTGGCTCAGATGCAGACAGCTCTGGGCAGATGAGACACATGACGGTAACGTCAGGGGAAACTGGTCTGAGGAAGCTGGCAGCAGCCAGGCGAAAGAGCACGTACTCCGTACCCTAATGTAGGTGGGCTCCTGAGGAGGCCCATGGTCACTGAACAGCACAGGCCCCTAGGCTGGCCATGCATCTTGCAAGTGAGTGGTACGGGCATCCAACAAATGTGATTACAAACTGTCACCACCACTGAAAACATAGCTCAAAGCTCATATACAGGGGTGGGCAAAAGTAAGTTTACAGTGTGAGTGTGCAAAGCAGAGTTCATACTTGTGTTATTTATTAACTATTGTATTATTTATTTGTATTACAACTGTAAATCTACTTTTGCTCACCCTTGAATAATAGTGTCATTTTTTAAAAGGAGGATTTGCAACATTAAGGCTATACCTAGCATGATCAGATCAAACCAGCCACCCTCGTGCCTGAGATATTTAGAATGCTTTGTGTGTTGGGTGCATGCTGTTGCCATCCGCAGCACCCCCCCTGGATTGAGACCCCCCCCCCAAGAGTTGCCAGGAGGAAAGCGGCAGATGCACGTCTTCTTCCAGCGGTCTGTCTCTTCTCTCAGCCCTCCATCTTGCTCTCACTCCGTGCATGACTATTTTGGGGAAAACACAAGACCAAAATATGTAGCTTATTTTTGAGTTGGTGAACCCAGACATTGGCATGGCAGGAAATAAATTTCAGCAAATTCCTTTAATTCAGGTACATAGCATCCAGAGGAGGCAGCATGTCAGTCATCAGCCCATCTGCGTTCTCTCTGTCAGTCCCACAGCGGGCTGATTCTGCAGAGCACGTGTGCAGAGATGTCACGCCTGTTGGCTCCGGCTCCTGCCTTCAGAGGCGGCCAGAATTGCAGCCCACCCGGCACTGTTGTAACCAGACAGTGCCCCTTGGAGGAGTCATGCTGCTGTTGCTTGAATCCGAAGAGAGACACTTTATTGTTTGTTTATCAGGGATGCTTATATTTTCTCCTGGACTGAAAAGAAAAAGTACCAGAAACCATTTGTTACTAATATAAGCCATCCCACTTTTAAACTCAGTTCAGCATTCAAGAAAATCGATGTTTCTTTGCCAAATATGAGGTCTCTGTGTGTGGGGCTAACAGACGGAGTCCTTTGATAGTCCTTTGGATGCACGCAGCGCAGGAGAGCATCCTTGGGCTGTAAGCGTCAGCCAGAAAGTTGACAAGGCTGAGTTCAGAAGGGGCCTGGACAGAGAAAGTCAAAATAGTGAAATATCATGCACTGAGGCTGTCTCTTCAGTGTCATGGCTACCAGGGCATTGACTGCAAGTGTTTTAATACAGATGTGCCTGTGTCCAGTCTGTTTTAAATGTTAAAAAGAGTATTCGCCTCAACCAAATAGTGAATATGTAACTATTGATTTTTTTAAATCCAAGTAATACCAAAATGTAAAAAGTGAAAAATTTCCAAATTCCCCCCATACTGTCTTTCCAAGCATCTCCACGTGTGTATTCACAGGTAGACACACACACAATTTTATGAAAGTGGGATTATACTATATAGGCTGTTCTGTGATCTGTTTTGATCACTTAAATGCTGTGGACTCTTTTCTATGTTGTTGAATATACCTTTATATCAGGAGTGTTAATGCCTGCCTAAAATTCAGTTGTGTACTTATATCCTGTTAATGTATTAATTATGCCATTTATTCTCCAGATAATTATTTTTAGTCCTACAAGTAGTAGACACTATGCTGAATTGTGGGGAGACAGCAGCAAACTCCCCTATCAGTGGATATTTGGGTTGCTTCTGGTTTTTCTACCTTATAAACAGTGCTGCATTGAACAACCGACACTGCAACATGCATCTTTACACACTTAATTTCCTCCTTAAAATAGGTCCTTAGGAGGAAAATTGGCTGGCCAGTGGGTTCGCACATTTTGAAGTTTGATCCATACTTATTGCCTAACCACTGTCTAGTAAAAGTTTACAGTGAGGCTAGTTTTTCAATACTCTGGTCATACTTTTCATTGGTTATTATCTTTGTCCACATGATAGGTGAAAAATGATGCTTCACAGTTTTAACTTAGATTTCTTTGATTGATAGTATATTTGCAATGGAAATTTTAACCATGAAGAAATCATGGCCTCCATATGAACTGTGGAGTACCATTCTTTTTAAGACCTAATTTTATCCCTATTAAAAAGGAAAAAAAAATTAACTTTCTTCTTTGGGGTTAGGTTAAAATCAATGAGGGATATCTATTATAGGTAACCAAGAGGATGTTGTGTAAGTATTATTAGTGATTTAAACCTAGTGTATTGGTTTTAGCATCATGTAAGATTTGCTTTATTTCCTTTTATTTTCAAATTAATACCATACTTCTGAAAAGATAAAAAAAAATTATAGAGGCATTTAAGGACTACCTAACAAAAACCTTAAACATAAATGCCTAGAAGTATATTGCCTTTGTTTAGCTTTTCACCTGATTATGTTTAAATTTACTTATAAGGTATTTTTTTCCTGGCCACAAATGAAATTCAGTTGTAACAAAATGACTACAAGACTCAAGCCCCTCCCCCTCAAGTGTGGGTTTCCTCCTCTCCACTTCCACACGTGCAGGGATAGTAATACTACCCACCTCGTGGGGCAGTGAGGATTCTGTGAGAAAAACAAAGCATCCTGCTTACTGCCTGGTATCTGATATGTGCTCAATAAATATGAAATGTATTATTGTAGGAAGTTTTAGCCAACTTAGAAGCATTCAGAAAAGGTTATAACTTGTTTGCTGAAATTCCACCACTTAGAAACAACTAGTGACTCTGGTTTGGGGGATATTTTATTCTAGTATTTTTCCACTAGATAATACACATTATACCATACTAAAACTGTACAACATTTTGAATTTCAGCAAATGGGTGCACTTAATTATTCAACAATGACATGGAGAAGTTGCCCAGATTTATTTTTTTATACTGGTTTAATGAAGAATTTTGTTAGTGTTAATGCTTACTTATGATAAATTTGTATTAGACTGAAGATTAGGTTTAATTGAAAGACATTTTGGACAATTAAAACTCCCAAGAGGAAAGCAAGGCAATCTTGCACTGATCGAATGTGGACTGAATCTTTCTCAACTTTCTATGTCGCATTCCATGCATCTGAACTGATTTCATGACATAGTAGTATTACTGAATAGTGGTGAAATTAAATGTCTGCTTGCTAAATTTCTTTTAGGTTAGGCCAGTTCTTCAAAGAAGACTCATGATAAATCTTTTTAAAGCTTACACATACCTACCTACATACATACATGTAAAACTATGAATTCATAGTTTTACCCACCTTGCCTGTTGAGATTGTTCAGGAATTACATTTCATTTATTTTTTGAAAGTAGGGAACTCAGATATTCCTCTGAACTCAATGCTTTTATGTTCAGCAGTCAAATCCTGTCTTGTATTTCTGCCCACTAGGATTTGTGTGTGTGCCCATTTTAGTGGAAAAATTCTCTGTCTTTTCTTGTTTTTATTTTTGTTTCTTTGTTTTTATTTTAGAACAAGTGTGAGTTATTTTGAAGGCTCAAGCCAAGTAGATATTTTTAAATATTTATTTTGTTTGTCATTAATCCCTGAATATATTTTTGTCACTGGATAAAATTCATAATTTGGGTTTATATTTTCTTGATTTAATTCTTCACATAGTATACATTTTTATGTACTATGTATATTCAATTTTACATAACATAAAGTTTTTATATGCTATGTGTAGACAGATTTTTGCATGGACTTTTTTCATTTCAAGGTCTTAATTATTTTCAACCTTTGGTTTAAGAGGAAGATCAAAATTTACCTGCATTAAGTTCACAGCTCTAGTTATATTTTTGTCCTCCTAGGAATTCCAGAAGCTTTCAGTAAAAATATCTTTTTATACTTAGGTTTTTACTTTGTTTTGTTTTTCCTTAGAGTCTGGGATCTTATGAATGGAATGTGGCTGCATCATTCTCCTCCCCAATTTTATCTTTTTTCTCCCCCACATTTTGACCTGTTTTTAAAGTTTGCAATGAGATTAGGGTTGAAAAACGTTGTAGCGGTTTATTTTGCCCTTAGTTCTTAAATCCCTCCAGAGCCAAACAGCGTGCTTTCTCTTTAGAGTTAACGTGTAAATGGAGATGGCATGGAGGCACTCTTGTGCTGGGATGTGATGTGGAACAAGTTAGGGTTTGCTAGTGCTGCTTCCAGGGCAGCCTGCACATTGTCCTGCAGCCCAGGTAAGAAAGGCTGTCCATCTCCCTCAAATGTCTTGGCACCTCTGTGCTTTTCACCTTGGCAGGCTCTGCTGGGCCTGCTGCGGGAACTTGGAAGTACCAGGCTCTCCCCACCCTCAACTCACTTTCTAGTTTCAGTAGCATCTCTTCAATGACACATTACTTTACCATGCAGTGAAGATCTCTGTAGTAGCTAACATTCATTGAGACCTTTATTAAGGCCTTTACTGTTTCACCCGACACTTCTGGAAATCCTGTGAGATAGGTGGTATCTCCCAGAGAGGTAAAGTAGCTGATCTGAGACCGCTGTGGTTACATTACGGAGTAGGGGTTTGTCTGAGTCCGGAGTGCTGGCTCTAACCACTGCACTCGTTGCCTATTCTTTCTTCCAAGCAAATCCTGACTGTCAACATTCAGCATCATGAAGAGTATTTGAGCAATCCTGGGAACTCATTTTATCATGATTGACCTACATTGTCTCTGGGGGTTCTGTCAAGATGAAACATAGTTTGTAAATGAGACTAATTCTCAGTGTGATTATTCTCTCAAGGTTGCATTTCACAAACTGGGGTGATTTGCTTGTGTTTTAGGGAGTTTTCTTTAAGTTGTTGGGTCTCTTCAGGTGCATATAATATCTATGTAAAACTGTTGCTGCTAGGCCTTGGGAAAAGTTCATCCAGGTTGATGAGGGGGTTCTTTGAACTCTTAAATCATTAAACTTTAGATAATCACAAATCTAGAAATTTTAATTTTGTGAACTGTTTAATGTTGAAAACACAAGTAATTTCCAAAAAAGAACCCAAAAAACAACACAGTTGAAGTTGTGTTTTCAACATTAAATTCCTTCTAACAATGTAAGTCTGTACTTTTAGGACATCATTGTACTTGTAGGAAATTATTCCAGGGTGTGGAACGTACAATATGCTCAGTAAATAGTTGTTTCATGAATGAGTTAGCTACATTATTTGTATAATTTTGAGGAGCTAAAAAGAGAGCAATGAGCAATCTCAATGTGTATATGAGGGCAACAGTCATGTATAATGTATGCTCAGTACTTTATAGAGGGCGTGACTGTCTCTATAAAACATTTAGTATGTTCATAGTATCTTTTATCTAAACAACTTCATGTTGTAGACATGAGTTAATCCTCAGAATACCACTCTGAGGAGGATGAGTGACACACTTCTCGTTTATAGATGAAGAATTTGTGGTTGAGACAGGTTAAGTGTGACAAACTCAAGATTGATCAACTTCAGTGGCGGGACACTTGTCTCCAGCCTCATTCTGTGTTTGTGACCTGCTCTTTGACCTTCAGAAAGCTGTGTGCGTTCCTACTGTTCAGCACTACCCACCACCCGCCCCCCATAAAAACAGCATTTCAAATTTAATTGCCCTGGCTGGGTGGCTCAGTTGGTTGGAGCATTGTCTCGATATACCAAGGTTGCAGGTTCAATCCCAGGTCTCTCTCCCTCCCTCCCTCCCTCCCTCCCTGTCTCTCCTTCTCCGTCTCTCCCCACCCCCCGCACTCTCCTTCCTCTCCCTCTCTCTCAAGTCAATTTTTAAAAATTAATTACCCACTTTAAAGGAAATGTAATAATTTAGCTGTGTAAGCATATTTGGTTCCTGAGTAGACAACTAAAGTATTTCTAGCCATTTGGCCCCAAATGGTTTTTCCTTTTCACTGTTCCACAAAGTGCACACTAAGCAGACGATGCAGACAAGCACGTTGTTTGTTACAGCCAGTACAGTAGACGGAGGCATATGTGCTAAGCCCTCTTACACCCGCTCCATGGGAACCATTAACACATCCATTTAGGTGAAAGAGTCTCCGGGTTCCGCTGTGGGCATTTCTCCTTGCCTCCCTGAAGTATCACCATCTGCCCTGCCTCCTATCAGAGGCCCTGGCACCCTCCCCTCCTACCCAGTTAGTCACTGCCTGTTCTTCAGAATCCCCTTCATTCACTTAGATACAGTACTGGTTGCAGCTGTTCTCTGTTGTTCACTAAAACCAGTTCAACTCTAAGCCTGTCCGACTTCCTCCCAAGGCTACTCTTTGCCAAGTTCAGTCCCATACAATTCCACAGATGTGTTTGAACACCTTCCACACCTCAGGCTGGGGCTTGGGGCACAGAAGGTCTTAGGACGTGATCCCTGGGAGCTGGCACATGTTTCTTTCTCTGTGCTCTGGTTTGAAGACTACTGCTTTCCCTGTCCCCTGGGATGCCTGGAGGGCCAGCAGCTGTCAGGTCGCAGGACTTCGTGCATGAGGTGGACCGAACACCAGCCTCTGCTTTCTGCACCACTCACCAAGGATTTATATAAATACTTTTCTTCTTTGTCAAATGGTCTCCCTAGGTGAATAATTATTAATTATATTTAAATAGCAGTCTTTCAGAAATGTTCTCTACCAAAATGTGTTTTGGGAGGCAAAGGATTTTGCGGATACCTAGTCCAGCTATTCTGCTTATTACTCCCCCAATTTTTTTTAGAAAGGCATTTTAACCAGAATAATCTGTCAGCTTGGCAGCCCACAACTAACTGGTAACAGCCTCTTCATTTTTAAATTTAAAATTTTGGTAGAATTTATCTAATTGACTTTTTAAGTCAAACCACACAATTTGTAGGTTCCTAGCCAGCATATACGACCTCTCTGGGTCATTTGTTCATTCCTGTGTCGTTGGACCAGTTCTGGTCACAGGGCTTGCTGCTGAACTGTTGGCAAGGCAGATCTCAAGAGAAGAGAACAGAGATGGGGCAGACACCCCAAAACATGTACGATATAGATAGGATTTAAAAGATCATAAACATAAATATGTGTTTTGCCCTTTCTCCTCAAATAAGTCTCTTTGCACAACTGGAGTCTGTTAGAATAGGGAGCCTAGAAGCATCTTGACCCATATTGTCTAACATTTGTTATACTTACATTTACAGGTCCAAACTTTATGTTATATGAACCCTCATTTCTAAAATTCACTGTTATGGCATGTTTAAAACCATTCCATTTGAATCTAAATTTTAGGACTTGCGTAATAGTAAAGTCCACTTATTTCCTATAATTCTAGTAACTAAGTCAAAGAAATTCACCAATGAAATTATACAGTGTAAAATAGTATTCCTCTACCTTTTGTGACTAAAACTGATAATTAGCAAATACTGACTGCCTGCCCTTCTAGCAGGGGCAGAGGGCTGAGGGCTCGATGTTTGCAACATACGTCAGCTGGTGCTGGGCAAGGTCTGCTCCCTGTGCCAAGCAAGTTGGATTATTCTTTGGTAAACACGCTTTTTATTCATTGAGGAGCAGTTGCTTGCCAATATGTCGTACAATTATGTAGTGAATAGAGAACAATAGATACAGTGTAGAAATATTTTTAAAACAAGTAAAGAGCAGACAGTGCATAGAAGAAGGGCCCAGCCCCAGAGAGAGGGCTGCTGGTATGTGGTATTTAGCAAAGCGCAAGTGTAAATAAGGGTGCAGAAGCACAGAACATTTTGTTTCAAACGTCTTTCTGGAATGGGCTAGGCCACATTAGTTTCTGGCTCTGCTCACAAGGTGGGTTCAGGACTGGGGATGTTGTACGCAGGTTCAAGTGGAAGTGGTTCATGTGCAAGCCAAACCCTCAGCTTCCTCACTCTCATGTTTATAAGAAGAAAAAAGGCCCATCCATTGGTTGATTCCATGTTTCCTGAGGCCTTGACTTGAGTGGAACATGAACATGAATGTAAGTTTTTCAGGCAGTTAGAATTTGGAGTTTTGGGTGACTTGAGATGAAACAGGGCTGAACTAAAATGTCAAAGAGATTTACAGTTCATGTAGGAGGTGACTATTGACAGTGCTTTCCCTGATCAACACCACAGAACATGCAGTATTTTTACAAGACTAACATCAAAAGGATTCGTGTACCATGACAGATTGCTTTCGTGATTTATGCCGCCTGGGTGGCTCTGGAACGCTCTCAATGAAGTGATGGAGGAGAGCAGCATTTGGCTTGTCTTCCTCTCACTTCATTATTTATGTTCTCCCATATTTTCATCCTTCAATACTATATTGTGTGTAAATCTATAGGCCTTAATTCTTAATAATTTATCACAAGCATCTCTGTTATTCTACAAACAAGATAGGATTTAGATTGCAAAGCAGTTTTATTAAATTGTTGTTATACTCTTTAAGCTGCTACTCTCTGACCAGATCTACAGCCTTCAATGAAAAATTGCTTATTTACAAGGCAATAACATAGGTCATTGTTGCCTATTTGAAGGAAGTCAGAACTAAAACCTGTGTGTCTGTGACTCATGAGGTGCACTTAGCATTCGACCAGTGTTTCCCAAACTTGAATCATTTGTACGCCACCTGCATGATTTTCACCGTATCTGTGTACCGCCTGTACTGTTTGCACACGGTATTTCCCTTAAATTAACTTTTGTTCTAAACTAAATTTGTTTTTAAAAGAAACTTTATGTGACCTCCTCAAGTAGTAAACTAGTGTTATTTGATATAAATACATGATAACCACTAAGATAGGTAATGGTTACTACTCACAGATGCCTTGCCTGTAATAGACTCCAGGCCTAAGGTGCACCTCTGATGAAGCCAGTGTTACAGAGTGGGCTTTTGCACACATGCGACACCCAGCTAAGACTTTGGCGTTTGAGGAGGCTTGGAAAGTGTTGAGAAAGAAGTACGATGCTCATCTTGTAACCCCACAGCATGCCTCAGGACTCACTGGGGCGCCGTGGAGGTGTGCTCCATTGCCCACGTGTGCAGCCAACGTGGCCTACCCAGAGAGCCCAGAGACTGCTGCTCTCACTGACGCCAGGGAAACAGGCGTCCTCGGAGACAGACGGGAGATTTGTAAGTCAGTTCCGGGCCCCCACTGAAGGTGACCATAGAGTAGAGAATGGGGATCAGACATAATTCTTCCTGGTAACTTCTTAATTTTAGTGGAACTGACACTGTTGGTACAAGTTGAAAGATGGGCTAAGTCTATCCCTCAGCCCATTTGTTTCAGGCCACCTGACAAGCACATCATGCATTTCATCATCTGCTAATAGGGAGGTAAAACCTAACTGGAATATAAGATATGTTAAAAAAAAAAAGGGGGTTACTTCTGCTATAAGGCTATGAGTGCATGAAATGAAAGCTAAATGTTTTTTCTACTTTAAAAATCTGAGATAGTTTTCTTTTTTGTAGTGTATGTATTTTGACTTCTTTGGGGAAAAAAATAATGATGGGAGCTTCACTAAATCTGGTGACTTCTCTCAGCGGTAGCCCTGAGAGTTTAACATAAAACACAGCTTTACTACAGGCTGAAGTAAAATAGTGTGTCTTTCATAGAATCGGTGTTCGGTAAATGTTTGATAAGCACATCTGCGAATTTATTTTTGAAATAGTTCCTTGGATAAAATTGTGTCCTTCCTGTAGTTACCTGTCCCAGCAGGTGCTTTCATGAGTGGGCATGGCAGGCGGTTTAGCATTTGCATGTGGAATGCTGCTGTCCGTGGTGACGGTGAAGGTTTGACACTCCCTGCCATGGTTTGTTTAGAGACACTGTGCCAGGCGTCTTTCCTTTGCTCCTGTTACTCCAAACACTCTTCACCCTTCTTGGCTTCACTCTGACCCTAGAAAGTTGACTTTATGCACTGCCTCTGTGGGCTCCTTTGCCTCTGGTTTCTTGCTGGGTTCAGCAAGGGAAGTGCCCACAGATTGGAGGGCGATGGAGAGTGAGGTCAGGATATTTATTCCCGGCAGGATCTCTCGGACTGGCAGTGGCCCTTAAGTGATGGTCACAGCTCCTGTTGGGCAGCACTCCCCATCAGCACTTCTGCCCCAGATTCAGGTGTCTACCCCTCACCTTCCTGGGTCAGGCCCTGGGGTGTGAAGAGCCTGCCCCTACCTAATCCCCCACTCATTACTAGCCCAGGGGACTGCACTAAGCCTTATCGCTTCTCTGTGCCCCGCCCACCTCTTTGTAAATAGCCCCTTTATTAAATTCCCTTCAAATTATCATAATTGGAGGGTGTGTCCCTGTTTCCTGCTGGTATCTCAACTGATAAAGGGTACATATGCAGTTTCTCTGCGGCACAACAAAGCTGACTGGTTCCAGAGGGACTGACTTCTGACCTCAGCTTTAATAACAGTGTGTTCTGTACCAGTCTGGTTCCAAAACTTGGGCGTGCTTCAAGATGACCTGGGAGGTTATGAAAATGTAGGTTCCTGGGCCCCGCCCTTCTGCCTACTGACGTAGGGGTACTGAGCACAGTTCTAAGGCCCTTGCAATGACTGATCTTTAGTAGTTCACTAAACACAGAATGTGATCCTTTATACTACCCCAAACCCAGGTGGCCTTCTGAAAAGGTAATTGGTTAGAGGACACCAGAGCTCTGCTGTTGTGCCCTGATTTAGTATTACCTGGGGCAGAGTGAGTGAATGAGCAAGAGAAACACCTAAACGTTTGGAAATAAGGATTTTCCTAAAAATTACAATATAAGAAGGAAAAAATAAAACTAATATGAGATAGGGGAAGAGCTGCTCTTTCAACTCCTTGTTAACTCATGCATTAGCAGGAGTGACCAGACGCCTCCTGACTCCATGCAAGATTTGGGAGTGAAGAGGTTGTTCCCTGTTACGCAGGAGGAAAGTTTAGTGTCTTTCTTGCCGTGGAGTTCCTTACCATCATCTGTTCAGAAAAAAATTCTTGTTGACTATCAAAGTGTAACATGAAATGTAATTATCTAAATATTGGATAAAACAAAAATGAAAAAGTTATAAATAAGTCCTGTGTTAAAATAAATGCCTTCAGCAGAGCGCCTGTCGTAAGTCCATGAAATGTTTAGTCTGTCCCTGTCAGTGGCCATACTCTGCAGAAACAGCAGCATTCCAGTCTCCACGGGGAAAGCACAGTCGGTGCTTAGAACCCTGAATGAAACAGGGTGTGGTAGACCGGTGTGGGGGGGGGGGTGACAAAGGACAGAAATTCTAATCACGCTTGGACCAAGAGGCCCGCTTCCCCTAGTTCGGCTGTTGGGAAGGCTAAATAAAAGCGTAAAGCTCTTGGGATGTACAATTCTCAGAGGTTGTTACTCCCTGTCCCCCCCCCACCCCCCGCTTTCCCACCAGAACTCTGTTATTATCTTTAAAAAAATTACATCTCTAATCTCATGGCAGAGTCACAAAAATATAAAGGCAATTGGAAGGTATGTTCTACGGAGTCAGTCAGGTAGACCCCAGGTGCCTCCAGCTACCCTGCAATGGGTATTGCAAAATGATACAACAGAATTTCTTATTCCCAAGTTAGTAGTAATTCATTTCACCTCGAAGAGTGAGCCAGAACATGTGGCCGTTTTGTCTTCCCAAAAGGTTGAGTGAGTATCACTCTGATGACAGCTAATTGCTTGAGAAGGATAGTAAGTATTTGGCCATTTTATTCATTGTAAGCCTTTTCCTTTCAACGCTTTGCTGAAGTGCTTTAGGTGGCGGGTTGTGGACATTAAAGGAAACGGTCACGTGGGATCGAAAAACCGAGGAACAGATGTCCTTCCCAGGAGGGCAGAAGCGGGCCTGAGGAGAAATCCAGCTGACCCATTTAGACGTGCCCGAGTAATTCTGACCAAAGTGTGTCTTTTCAAACCGACCCCTCTCTTCCTCCCCGTTAGCTTTCAGAACCATCTAGACTGATTTGCCCTGTAAAAAGAGAGGTGGTTCATAATGGTCCCTGGAGTTCTTTTGCCCAACGTTCGGATTCAGGAGGTGCAAGCTTTGCGGTTGTGTTTCATCAGCCCCTTATCAGTGGGTCTTCTGCTACCGTGGGAGCTGCTGTGAGCTCAGAAGAAGATGAAAGAAAAAGCAGAAACACTTTAGAGAAACTGCCATGAGAGCCAGTTCCTAGGTGGTGTTGATTCTCCCCTCCCCCTCCTACCCCCACAGTGCTTTTCTTTTACACAGCCTACAGTTTTTTCACTTCAATTTTTTGATGGCCTATACAATTTGATCATTTTAATTTGAGAGTATATGAGGTCTGTCCAGAAGGTATCCAGCCATGTAGTATGAAAAATAGAGACATTTATTGAAGAAGATAAAGATACAAGAAACATTGTACATAGGACAATCATACCTCAGTCCCCTTCAAAGTAAGCACCTTGGGACCTCACACAGTTCTCCCAATTGCCATCAACTATCCTGTCATATTTTCCTGAATCTCATCAATGGTCTGAAATCTCTTCCCTTTCAAAGGTGATTTTAGTTTTGGAAAAAGCCAGAAGTCACAGGGTGCCAAACCTGGGCTGCAGGGGGGCTGAGTCACCTGGGTGATTCCATGTTTCTCCAAAAACCCTGCATGAGATACGGTGCATGCGTGGGTATGTGGTGTGATGGAGCTGCCAATCACCAGTTGCCCATAGCTGTGGCCTTCAATGTGATAGCCACACAGTTCAACATGCTCACTCAACGGCATCTACCACCCCCACTGACTACTATAGTAAAGTCGTCATCATTCATCCATGCACATTCCAGTCCACTCTCCTTGGCTGCCAGGTTACATCAATGCCAGGCAAACCGTTCTCATTATATTAACAAAGGCTGGACTTTTCCCGGACACACCTTATGAATGACCTTTAAAAAAAAGCAGTTGCTTCAGAGAAGGTTGATGACTCATGAAATGATCAGTGGCATGTGTATATGAATTAATTCCATCAAATTGATTAGCCAATGGGAATGGGGCTGTGATTGGACAGGTAGTGGCCGGTTGGTAGACAATCTGGGCACCTTTAGGAGGGGACCTAGCAGGATATATGGTGATATGAAGCCAATAGGAGGACTAGAAAGGGGGCAGTCATAGGAGGGAAGAGAGGTTTAAGGAGAAAAAAGCACTTGAACCACAGGGACCCTTGTTCCTAAGGCCCAGAAGTCACATCGGTGGTGGTTTTACTCTGCCTGAGGCTGGTGTGGGGTGGCAGCCCAGTGCCTACCACCATCAACAGCTGCGTGTCTCATGCACCAGACTTAGCAAGTTAAAAAAATATGCAGGATACGCAATACATTTTGAATTTCAGATTAACAATGAATGATTTTTCATAAAAGTATGTCCCAAATCGTTTATCCAAAGGTAAAATTTAAGTGGACAGCCTGAATTTTATCTGGCAGCTTTTAGAATGGCTGAGCTCCTGACACTGGCAGCTCTGGAGAAAGATGTTGTTTGCCCCACTCTAGTGATGGGAAAGCCGAGGCTAAGGCGCCTTGTGGTTTTCTGCCTCTAGGTTGGTGAAAAAGCCTAAAGAGCTAGTGTTTCTAACCCCTGGACCATCCATAGGGAATGCATGGTAGGGCCAAACAGTGGCTATAAACACACCCACTTTGAGCCATCCGGTGTTTATCTCGGGTAACAGAAAGGGCCCTAGAAGGAGGTGGCATCGGAGGAAGAGGGCTCCACACTGGCCCTTCCTAAAGGCTTGGAGAGCTCAAAGACAGAAGCAGGCTGGCGGAGCCTCCAGGAAGTGTACCCCAACTGGGGCTAGGGCAGGGGCCTGGGGGGAACCTAGCAATCACCTGGTCTGCCTTCTTTATTTTATGAGGAAACTGAGGACTAATGAGGTAAGGTGACTACTCCAGTCACAGAAAAAAAATCAGTGAGGCCTGTAGAGACTCAGGTTTCTTAAGTCCTCACTCAGTTCTTTCCGCTACATGGCACTGACACAGCAGATTCTTCTTCAGGCCTCCAGGTTTCCACACAGCACTACTTCACACACAGCACCCACATAGGTTAACCTTGCGGGAAGGACCATATTCTGCTTATGAGTCAGCCACCACCCTCATTTTCTTTTCTGTTGGTGTAAGAACCACTTAAGTAGCCCCTTTTCACCAAGAGGCTGGGTTATGTTGTATATCCCACTTAATAGTGACCTGTAGCCAAAAAAATCCAGGTTTTGCCATTCATTGCATTACATGCTATTTGAGGCAGTTAGGTATGTTCCCGAAATCTGGCTACTCAGTAGAAAGAAAGAAAAACCTAAAGTTGTGCTTCCTCCTGTCTTAAAAATGTTTATCAGTGGCTTTGCAATGTAATATTCCATTTCTATTTCGGAGAGATATATGTAGTAGGGGATAACCAAGTCATCTGCTAATGAGCACCCGGAGTTCTCATACTCAGCTGGGAAGAGAGGAATGCTGAGGGTAGAGTGAAGGAGGGAGGGTCGCTTCTGAAGTGGAGAAAACCATTCCCCACTCCTCCAGGGACTGAGAGTTTTATGGTAACAGGAAGTGTGGATGTTCCCCAAAGCCTAACTTTGCCTTACTTTTTCTCAATCATTAAGCTTGGCCTTTCTATATTTTCAGGACCATGATGCTCTTCCTGGCTTTTAGGCATGTGGGAATAAAATGTTCTTTTTAAGTTTTGGGCTTTTGTTGTTGGTTTTTTTTTTTTTTTTTTTTTTTTTTTTTTTTTTTTTTTTTTTTTTTTTTTTTTTTTTTTTTTTGGTTTATTTTAGTAGTTTTTGATGTAAACTGTGGGCTTAAGGATAAGACTACTTCACTGAAACCAGTACTGTGTCCACACTGTCATATCCACTCAGTAAATTAGTACGTGGGAAAACTCTTTAGAGGGGAGAAGGTCATTTATGGGAAAGAACACAGTTTCCTTCTTCCTGCTTCATGTGGTTTGCACCATTCCGGATGTGGATCTGTGCGATGTTTTCTTGGAAAGCACAGTGTCCCCCATTAACATCATGGCTTCTTTGTGAAGATGAAAATTCCACAAGCTCTTCAGGCACTTCTGCGTTTGCACTCGTTGCTGCAGAAATGAAATTGTCCTCAGCACATTGTTTCAATGTTATCTCAAGAATTATAATGTTAAACATCAGCCAGCCAAAGCCATAGGCGAAGACACCTGTTTTTCAGGTTCTTATATTACCCTCTTAAATAATCTCTGTAGACTCCACCTGCCACCCCCAGAAGTCACTGGCTGGAGACATTATGAAGTGTGTTGCATCCTTCCCTTATATTAACAATTACACTCAACTCTCCGCAGATTGGAGAATGTGAAACTGAAAAGCTGAGGATGTATGATGAATGAAACTGGCTGGGACATGATCAGCTTTGAAACTTGTAGTCCTCAATTCAGAGTAGCTGGAGAATAGGAAAACTGCTTTTACCTTTATTAATGTTATCTGTCTACTTTAAAAAAAATGATTCATGGGGTAAAACCTCACTCCCAGAGTCAAGTCATAAAAGTAGCATTATTTGAGGAAATAATTTTTTAATGAAGCCCAAATATTTGAAGTGATTGAATTAATCCCCTTAAAACAGCCAAATAAATGTGTATGACTGAAAGGTACCTGATTCAGAAAATCCAAAACACTACCAATTAGCCCAGAACAGTGCTCAGAGGATGAAGCGGCCACATGCCCTTGGAACTCCAAGTGGCCTCGAAGGTCAGTGGAAAGCTGCTATTTTGAAGCAAAAGAAAAATGGGTAAACAGTCTGCTTAGTTTCCATTTTTCTCAGGGAAACTTCAGCTGGTTTCTGGTCATTTTCTAGTCTCAAGATTTAGTTTCCTGGCCAAGAAAAACACGTATGTTTGGGAAATCTAGGCATTTTACCCAGTGTTTTCAAGACCTGCTCTGCATCCATCTTGGTAGTCAGTCAGCGCTTAAGTATCATGCTGTTAACGTGGCATGTGTATGTCGCTCATCTGCCACGTTGGCCACGGACACCTCAAAGGCCAAGATGGCATCCGATACTTTTCCGTTCTCTTCATGAGCACCTAACCAGGATCGTCCACCCTGTTCGGTCTCCTGATCCACCCTGGTGTCCGACAGGCTTGTGCCAGCCGCTGTAGGGGCCGAGGCCCCAGCTCGCCGACAGGCTGTCAGTAGTACACTGCCGTGTCTCCCGCACAGTGGCAGTGAGGAGAGGAGCGATCCAAAAACAGTGCACAACCCAGGTGCCGTTACCACTTGTCACAGCCTTGAATGCACTTGCTGCTTTTGTTAATTGGCTGGTGTTTTTCTGGTATAATCTGGACCACTGGAGAGACCCGTTTTCTGATCATTCATAGGGTGGCTGGTGTGGAAGTTCTGTTGAATTTTGGTATCCATTTCCCTAGCCAACAAAATTCTCCCCCTGTAAATATTTGTTCAGTGAAACTGCATGTCATAAGAATTTCCATATATTCTGATTCAGGCTGACTAGGTAGGTGTTTCAGAAAAATGGGGAACTCCCTTGAAAAGCCACATGATCCTAAATAAAGTGCACACAGTATGTGAAGCCCTGCCTTGGTTATGAAGGAAACAATTTATGTTGGAATGTCTAAATGCAATGACATTTAGACAAAAGTGACCTGAGATCTGCCAAGCAGGAGGTGACCACTGAGCCAAACAGTTAAGGTCCTGCCAGAGGTTAGAGGGTAAGCTTAGCCACCTAAGCATTACAGGTTATGAAGATGGTGTTAAAATCTCTTGAATGTGAAACTGGACTCTCAGCAGCTAAGAGCAGACACCCCGTAGAGCCATCAGTGTGTACCTGGTCTTTTAAGTTGTGGGATCGTGTTATTTGTCAACAGAGGTCTTCTTCACACTATCTGCAGTGCATCAGAATAAACTGTAAGGGAGGATAAAGTATTTAAGTGTGGAAGAGAAAACACTGAAGAGATTTTTAGATTAAAATTTGTTTTTCTGTTTTCTTACCAAATCATGGAAGTTTGGCATTTGCCATTTATACTCATCTTTGCTGCAGCCCCCAAGGCAAATATCCTGTCCTCAGAGGATACCAATCAACTGGCATTTGGTTTCCTATGAGAATAGTTGAGGAGGGAGAGACCTGCAGTCCTGGGCTAGAGAGGGTTAAATCAAAAGCTGGGTTTCCAAAAATTGGAAGCAAAGCTTTGTGTCATTGCAGAATAACCTATTCATCATGAGTTCTGCTGCATCATCCTTGGAACTTAAATCTGCACTTTATCTTGGTGGGTATTTTTGGAAATCAATGAATAGTATTAACTTATGGAACCATTCTGTGACAGACTTAAGAAGCACAGTTGCAGTCAGTCATTTCCATTTTAGATTATGGTAAATTCCTTCTGGATCAGGCTCACTTTTGTGAGTTTTTCTTTCCTCTCTTCATCACATTCCTTATCCCTTGGGTGAGTTGTGTCTGTCCCTCCTGCTACACTCCCACACACTATGCAGAGGAGTTCTCCTGCAGAGCCCTGGGCAGGCCTCAAACCAGCTGGAGAGCCTCCTTTCTCCCATCCGCCTGACCTTTCCCACCCAGTGGTGAGACCTATGCCTAATTTTCAGCTCTTCTGGGGAGTATGTCATTACTTGGAACAGAATTAGAAAGCATTTTACTTTCCATACAAATCATTAATTGAAGTGCCACTAAACCCAAGGAATTTATTCTCTCATTGATGTGTGCCTAACTCCTATTAACATTAATAATAAAGTTGTTAAGAATCAAAGAACCAGCAAGAACCCATAACAGAGGATCCATTTTGATCCTTCTTTATATAGTGACTCAGACCCACAGGGCATCAACAAGCATTTTTAATATAATTTTTACAACTCCTCTTTTACAAGTAGAGCAATTACTGAATATATCATAGCACACTCATGTTCTTTGGAATAAACCACAGCTGCCACATGTACAATATTAAACACTGACCCCCACCCAAAATCCCAGGTTGGAAATTGCAAGCTTTGTCCCTATGTGTAGGCAATGCAGGTGGAGATTTCACCCATGGCTACCACTCTTGCACGTGCCCACTGGGGGCATTTGGGACACAGCAATAACAAGGGTGTTGAAGATGTGAGAGCAATGAGAAGGGGACCATACCTGTTGTTATCCGCAAGAAAGAAAAAAGTAAATAGAGGTGTCAGCTCCACCTGAGCCACTTGTGCCCTAGCTGTGTGGTGATTGATGGGTAACCACTGAAATGAAGATTTTGAGTGGTAGGGGGAATTTAGTCCAGATCATTGTAAAGCTGTGCTCAGTGTTTGGAAAATGAGTTCAGTTTGGCAGGGAAGAGAAGTTTTCATATTTATGTCTGAGTGGGACAGAATGGTCGGTGTCCTCTCAGTGTTCTTTAGTCTTTCTTAGGAATATTAAACTTCATAACTTAGCTTAACACTTGTTTGTTTTTAAATGTTGCTTTTTTAAAAAATCACTTTTCCTAAAAGAGAGAAGTAGGAAAAGTTAATTCTATTAGATTCTTGAAGTACTGATTATAATTGAATTATTTCCCTAAAGACTGGCAGCATCTCACCCAGTTTTGTCCTTGGAATATTATCTAACCTTGTGAGAACTTTGAGTTCCCTCTGCTCTTGCCGGAGGTTGGGAAACAGATATTCATTTCTGTAATTGTTAATTTGGATATTCTGAGGAAGAAAAATACAGAATATCCCATTAATCACTGAATCTCATCTCTACCCCTTTACTTTTTCTTAAAGAATACACAATTTCCGAAGGAAGGAAGCAGCACTGGTTATTAACAGGTAGAATCCATCTGGTCCTGAAGAGATTAAAGCAGTCCAGAATGCTTTTCACTTATTCTTCACCACAGCGCTGCAAACTGGGTCAGGATTATCCTTGTTTTACAAATGAGGCAGCTGGAGCTGGAAAGGTGAAGCCAGCCTTTCTCTGGGCCACAGATGCAAGCAGGTTCAGCACCCAGATGAGGTTGGTGTTTTGAGGGTGGGGCTGCACAGATCTTGCTAGAGTTGAGATGCATAGGCCCAGTGTCAGCCAATGGGTCATTTGTTCCTAGAGACCCAGTTTGACCCCTCAATACCTAGCAGAGTGCTGGGAGCATGACAGGCACTCAGTAAATGTTTGTTGAATAAATGTATTGTCAAAAGCCAAAGAATTCATTATAATTCATCATCTCATCCTGGTGATTGCCCTAGACACCAAGACAGCTATTTTGAAATATCTCTTCGCTGGTGACTTTAGAATATATATTTTAATAACATTATCAGAATTTGTCCCATGAGCCAGTGTGGTCAAAGGCCTCTGGCAAGTCAAAGATGCACAGTGGAAAAATAGACTATATGCATACTATCCTTTGATTTAAACATATTTTACATGGTTTTTATTTTTTCCTGACTGGAAAATATTCACTCATTGTGGAATATTTGGTGAGCTACAAAGAAGATAGTAAAAATATCTCTTAATCACACCATATTGAAATAGCAATGTTAAGATGTATCTATTTTCCCTCTTTTGTGTGGGAGATGCATATCATATATGGGTATATATGGTCTTGATCCTACTTCTTTCATTTAATATTAAATTGTGGTCATTTTTTAAAATTTTATTTTAATTGTTGTTCTTGTACAGTTTTCTGTCTTTTACTCCCATCCCAGCCCACCTCCCTCCCATTTCCATCCCCCAAATTGTGATCATTTTTAATTAATTAAATAGTGAATCTGGAGTTTTTCATTGTATAAATAGACATAATCTAAGCATTCACCATGCTGTTACTGTGCAATCAAATGTTCTCATGTTTGATATCATAAATAGCACATAGTAAGCATTCTAGTATCAGATATTTTCTCCCTTCCCTGATTATTTCTTGATGAAAGAATTAATAGGCTTGAGTAGATAAAAATATTGAATTTCTACACATGAAAAATTGTAAATAGAAATAACAGCAAAGAAACCTAGAATCACTTCTGAATTTTTGGAATATATTACAGTATGTTAGAATTCTTAACACTCCACACCCTGGTTTCCTTTCACTGAGCCTAATTTTTTTTACATCCTCATGACCAGGCACTGATTCTGATTTCTTAAACCATTGTACCGTATCTCATTTGATTTAGCTAAAATTCTTCCAGTTAAATGTACAGTTCTTTGCTCACATCCTTGACACCATTCCCCAGTTCCACTGGGACTTCCCAAGGTGTGTCTGACTCTTGTCATTACACCTGATTTGCAAGTCCCTGAGTAACCTCTGTACATGTCTCTTGGAAAAAAACTTAAAAATACATAAATTCAAGCTACTCTGCACCATGCCAAGCACTGAGAGGGATATTTAAAGTATGGCATAGCCGTTGCCATAGAAGAACTTCCAGTCAACTGAGAGATAAGGCATGCCCACCTGATAAGTAAACCTGGATGTAAGAGATGTTAAATAAAATTACTGGGATTTCTATTTGGTAAACCTTACTCACTGTGCTCTGTTTTCTACAGTTTCCAATTTTATTAGCCCGTGCTTTCAACACATCTGAATCTTACTTCTCATTGCATTTCCTATGAGGTCGTTTCAGTCAACATTATGGTTATACCATAAGGTTTTACCCAGACGGTCACCATGGTGGCAAGGCCTTTGTCTGTTTTCTTCACTACTGTATCCTTAGCCCTCAGAACAGGGCTTGGCATATAGTATGTGCTCAGTCAGGGGATGTACGATTGAGTGGATGTATTGCATTTTTCTTTAAGTGGAGACTACTGGCTAAAATAATATACTTAGGTTGACAGTATTTATAGTTAGTTCAGAGAAGGGGCTATAGTGGGCAAGAGCTATAGTTCAAATGTCAGGTAAATGAGGGCTCAAATATTGGGTCTGCAGTTTTCCAGATTTGTAATCTTGGCCGCATTAATTAATTTCTTCCCAGCAGATTTTTCCACTGAAAAATGTGATAACAGAACCCATTCTGTTGGGTTGTTATAAGGATGAAGTGAGGTCCTTTATAAAGCTTAGCATAGTACCTGGCACATAGTAAGTATTCAATAATGTTAGCTATTATTTATAAATGTGTTTCCTTTTCTTTGATCCCTTCATATTATCAAACTACAGCCTATTCTCAGGATACTCATGATGAGGAATAATATACAGGCTTTGGAGTCGGACCTACCTCTGTCTCTGCCTGGCTTAGCACTTTAGTTCCTTTATCAGCTGAATATATATAACATTATCCAAGCACAGGGCTACTATGAGGACTAAATAAGATACTGTGTATATAGTGCCTATACCATATTTAATAAGTGCTCTTTTGTCTTGGTTCAATTTTTGGATACCCCTCTGTGATTGTGTAACCAAGTGTGTATCTCTTTCCAGTGCAGCATTCTTCAATCTATTTTGATGTAACACACAGAATTTCATACACTTTTATATCACAACCATATCACACACATTTGTGATTTAAAAAATTTTTTTCCACTAAATAATACTACATACGATACCTGTATTACTTTGCTGGGGCTGCTGTAATGAGTACTGCAGACCAAAAGACTTTAAACAACAGGCATTTATTTTCTCATAATTCTGGAGACTAGAAGTCCGGGATCAAGGTGTCAGCAGGGTTGATTTCTTTTGAGGCCTCTCTCCTTGGCTTGGAGACAATGTCTTTTCCCTTGGTTCTCACATGGTCTCTCCTCTGCACTGGTCCCGTTCTCCTCCTCTTATAAGGACTGAAGTCATATTGGGTCAGGGCCCACTCTAAAACTTCATTTACCTTAATTGCTTCTTCAAGGCCCTGTTTCCAAATAGTAACTTTCTGAAGACTGGGGGTTAGAGCTTCAGCATATGTGCAAGGGGCATAATTCAGTCCAAAACAATCCCCTCAGTATTTTTCTTTCACTTCGTTATAGAAAATGCTGGACACAACCACCTGAGGTTGACTTTTGCAACTGGCTAAATTGATTACCAGGCCATACACTGAAAGGCACTGCTCTTGTGGGTTGTGTTGGTTTACCAGGTTAGTGTCAATTGGCATCAGCCTTAGGACTTGCCTTTGACTCATTGTATGTAGAGATAGTCCCAGAAGCTCAAACATGTAAGGCAGAGTAAGAAAATCAGAGTGAATAGCCCTCTGCAAACACATAGCCATTTTATCTGAATTCAGGGGTCAGCAAACTTTTTCTCGAAATGGCAGGATAATGAGGCTATTGTATGGCTTTGCAGGCCATGCAGTCTGTGCCGAGGCAGCTCCATTGTTGTATCACAACAGCAGCCAGAGACGATATGCAAACTCATGGGTGCGACTGTGTTCTAATACAACTTCATTTATAGGCACTGACACTTGAATTTCTTACGATTTTCTCATGTCATGAAATATTCTTTCAATTCCTTTTTCAACCATTTCAACATGGAAAAAGCATTCTTAGTGCTTGGGCTGTGCAAAAACAGGCAGTGGGCTAGCTCTGACCCTGGGCCTGTCCTACCCAGAGAGAGAAAAGGCTCTCAAAGAATTGGCTCGGATGATTATCATACTTGACTCTTGTGATTTATCTATATTTTCAGGTGGAAAATCTCAGTGGCCACTCATAATAAAATTTATTTACAATTAAAATATTATTTTCTTACCAGAGAGAACTTCCTTCTTAAATGACCCACAAAATCATTGTGAGATGGTAAATTTAAGAGTAGAATTAACATCAGAAAGTCTGCACAAAAACAACAGAGTTTGAAACTAAGGGATCTCCTTTAGCAACTTAATATTGAGGGAAATGGAGTCGCCAAAGAAAGAGCAGCTCATCTCCAAGGCCCGGTCGCTGTGCGTTGCTCTCAGGGTGACGGGGAGTGAGGTTTCCTTCATAGGAACCCACGTCCTCCACAATCCCCTCACACATAATTCCTTTCCCACCTCAGAATGTAGGCCACGGTGGGACTGGCCCTCTCACTTCCTTCAGGGGCTGCCTGCCATCCAGGATGCTGTATAAGGGCCCAAATCAATCTTCCTACCAAAGGGTCCAAGAGAGCACAGCTATCCGAGAAAGCCAGTCTGGTCTGTAGTTTCTGCACTCCAAGGGATTAGCTTGGATGGTCGGTGGAGCAGTTGTGTGGAGCACATTTCTAATGATGATGGGCTCACCCCCGCATAGATCTGACCAGAAGCAGGAAGGGCCTCACATATAGGCAGAGGTCCAGCTGCCCCCAAGACTGGGGGACAGACTTTTCCCTCTACCAGCATGACGCTGGGCCCTGAGGTCGGTCAGGAGTCCACCTCATGACTGCGTGTGTTCCACAGCAGGAATCTGAAGGGGACAGAAATCAGCAAAGGTAGACCTGGTGTTCTGGGAGTTGTTTTCCATGCTTCAGACCGCCAGGTGGAAACTATATGTTTATCCAGAGTAAGGCTGCAGAGGCAAGCTGGACTGTTTATTGTTTCTAGGAATGAGACTGGAAGGGAAGTCCCGAGTGCCTACTGTGTGCCACACAAAAAAAACACCTTTATCCCCAGGGCTGTTCAGTCTCTGGATGCTGCAGGTCCTATGGACCTTTTTACATTGACATAAAAAAAATGGGCTTCAGTATCCAAATTTTCACTTTAAAAAGCCAATAAGATAAAATTAAAATGATTTGTGTTATTTTATTTCGAAACTGTTTGCTTCATCCTGTCCTAACATTTCATAATAAAATATCTTTGGCATGACAGTCATCTTGAGTGAATAAAAAACACAATTAAATGAAATGGCACTTTTAAGCTTTTAGCAAAGCAAATTTTTGAATTATCTTGCTTAGATTAAATTGCTGTGCTCTCTTGCTTTCAATTCTTATAAGAGCTTTGTTTTGTCTCTGGTTTCACTGCATTAACCACTGAGACGTTTTTTAATTGAAGTATAACATTCATACAGAAAAGAAAACATTGTTAAGTGCACTAATAATGAATTTTTACAAAGTGAATACTCCCCTGTAACCAGCAGCCAGATGAGGAAAGAACATCACCCAAACACCAGAAGCCCCTATGACCCTTTTCCAGTCCATAACCACCCCCACTCCCACCAAAGGGAGCATGACTTCTAATGCAGGTTGGTTTTGTCTAGTTTTGTAAATACAGTCATAAGTATGTGTATATATATTCTTGTCTCTCTTTATATTTGGGAAATGAATCTATGTTGTTACAAGCTTCAGTGTACTCATTTTCATTGCTGTGTAATATATTGTATAACTAGACCAAAATTTATCTAACCCTTCTATTATTGTACATGGGCTTTTGGGTCGTGTCCAGTTTGGTCTATTACAGATAGTATGACTACGAACATTCTTGTACACGTCAGTGTTGAGCATCTGCAACATTTCTGTAGGATAGATTTCTTGATGGCAAGATCCTGGGGTCTTTATCAATTTATATTCTCACCAGTACTGTGTGAGAGTTCCAGTTGTTCCATTCCCTCACCAACACCGTGGGTTTTGTCTCTGTCATTTTAGCTAACCTGGTAGGTGTGTATTGACAATGTATTGTGATTTTAACTTGCTTTTCTTTTTTTTTTTACATTTTTAATTGTATTTATTTATTATTTTTAGAGAGAGGGTAAGGGAGAGAGAAAGAGAGGGCAAGAAACATCAATGTGTAGTTGCCTCTTCTGTGTCCCCTGCTGTGTATCTGGCTAGCAACTCACGCACGTGTCCTTACTGGGAATCAAACCAGCAACCCTTTGGGTCACAGGCCGGCACTCAATCCACTGACACACACCAGCCAGGGCTTAACGTACTTTTCTTTGATGACCAAACTCGAGCATCTTTTTCTATATTGGCCATTTGGATTTCCTTTATTGAGAAATTTCTTATCAAGTTTTTGCTTATTTCTTTTTTGGATTGTCTGCCTGAATTTACCTTAAGGATTTGTAGGAGATTTTTCTGGATATATGTATTGCAATTATTTTCTCCACTATGTGGCCTACCTTTTAGTTCTATTGATGACATTTGATACAGACATTCTTAATTTCCTTCGTGGTTAACATTTTCTTGTGTTCAGTTATTTAAAAATCTTTATTTTTGCAAGGTATGCAGCTACTCTTTATGTTTTCTTATAAAAGTATTATTTTACTTTTCATATTTACTTCTATCATGCAGGTGGAACTGATTTTTTTGCATGGTGAAGGTACAGATTAAGATTCATTTCTTAGGGTTGCTGTAACAAAGTACCCGAAACTAGGTGGCTTAAAACAAAAGAAATTTACTTTCTCACAGTTCTGGAGACTGAAAGTCCAAAATCAAGGTGTCAGCAGGGCCATGCTTCCTCTGGAGGCTCTAGGGAAGAGTCCTTCCCTGCCCCTTTCAGCTTTCGGTGGTAGCTGGCAATCCTTGGTGTTCCTGGTGTTCCTTGCGGCTGCATTGCTCTGATCTCTGCCTCCATTGTCACGTGGCCTTCTTCCCCTCATGCCTCTTTGTGCTAGATTTGTTACTTATCATAAAGAGGTATCATATTGGTCTTAGGGCTCACCCTAATCCATTGTAACCTCATTTTAACTAAGGTCCTCTGCAATGACCCTATTTCCAAATAAAGTCACATTCTGAAGTGCTTGGGAGTTAAGACTTCTGTGTGTGTTTTGGGGGGACACAGTTCAACCAACAACACCCAGTGAACTTCAATACCATCTGTCACAAATTAGGTGACTACCTCTCTGGGTCAATTTTGGACCTTTTGTTCTATCGGTCTATTTGTCTATTGTGGCACAAATATACTGTCTTAAGGACTATCATTTTATAATGAATCTTGGTATTTGATAGAGTAAGTCTTCCAGCTTTGTTCTTACTCTCAAGATTATATTAACTTTTGGCATTTTGAATTTCCATATAAATTTTAGAATCTGCTTGTTGATTTCCCAAAGTGAGAAAAGACTATTTTTTTTTAATTGAAATTGCATTGAAGATGCAATTTTGGGGAAGAACTGACATATTAAAAATATTGAGATTTCCATTCCATGTACATAGTATAACCCTCTATTATTTAGGTCTTTAATTTCTGTCTTTAATGGTTCGTAGTTTTCAGTGTAAAGGTCTTACACATCTTTTCTTAGACTTATTCCTATATATTTGATATTTCCTTTACGAAGATTTGTCCTGATGAAATAAAAAGCAGAGGAAGAGAAGAAAAGCCTGTACTGGGTTTACTTCTTCACATTATTAAAGAATGCTCTCAAGGTTACCAAGCTTAGCAAGGTGAAGATTTAAGTCGAGGTTTCACTAACTCTAAAGAAAAGCTGTGCATATAAATTAGTTATCTCTTCAAAAATGTAGTTTTTATGAGAGATGAAATGGTTTAAAATATGTGGTCCTCAAAGGTAAATAAAATAAGTCCTTGGTAGAAAAATGGTAGAATCATTAGGTCACCCACATTGCCACATGGAGAACCGACACACAGGCTGGAGGAGATGATAAGGATGAGGTGCAGCTAGTGGGTGGAGGAAGGGACTAGATCTGGAATTTTCAGTGTTCTGAGAACATTACGGTTCCCAGAAATGTCAAATGGGCCAGGAGGATGGTCGAGGTGGTAGCATTTTGAGTCCTTTTCCCCTTGAACCAGATTGTTAGGTTCCCCTGTTATGTAATGTATTAGAATTTAGCATACACCTTTGAAATGCATGCACATGTGTGTGTGTGTGTGTGTGGTGTGTGTGTGTGTGTGTGTATGTGAACATGAATACACAAGGTTCTGTACTAAAAGAAAATAGTTTAAAATTACCAGACTACATATTCTTTAACTTTCCTTTCAGGCCCAGAATTCTGGGATTCTAATATTGTAGCCAACTTGCACACATCATTATTAACCTTAATCTTGGCAGCATTGCAATACTGTGTGCATTTCATGGCCCTTCCCAGGAGCCATTGCAGAGTCTGTTTGGAGGGTCTTGAGAGTGATAATCAGGTTGGAAGAACACTCGGGGATTTATACAGCAGTTGCACCTGCATCATAACAAAGCAGCGTTTCTGTTCAGACCCTGGATTTGCAGATCCCTAGAAATAGCTTCATTTACAAGGGCAAATCAGAAATAATTCAAGTATACTACAGAAGCAGAGTTTCTGTTTTATTTTACCTGCTACATAAGTGATGTGATCTGGGAGTGACTTGACAGCAACTCACTCCCAGAAAGAAAAGAAAGATATGATTATAAATATACACTTAGTTCTCATATATAGAAGCAGAATCTTTTCTTTTTCCTCCTGACAGTCAATGAGTTATTCTAATGGCATTTAGTTCATTTATTTCTTCCCCAAATAAACTGGGCACCTTGGCCTAAAAGTTTAAATATTATTATTATTATTATTATTATTATTATTATTATTATTATTATAATAAATCATATCACTCCACCTCTTTGGGATTGATGGAGATTATGTGGAACAATGAAAGCCTTAAAATCTCACCCCACCCCTCCAGTCACCAGTTTGCATGACCAACTCCTTGTGCCAATGAGCCCCAAATGTTTATGTCTCATCAGCAGACTAGAGGTCTGCCTTCAAAGCCAGCCTCTTGGGCAGAGGTAGGCTCATTTGCTGGTTTGGTGGCACCTTACTCCTTGGTGAGCCTCTTATTCTCTCTTGTCCTGGCAGTCACTGATGAGACAGGATCAGCTAGCCTTTTGCAGTTTGACTTTCCTATGCCCTTATTCCATGATCAGTAATTCCTTCTGCTGGCTGAGTGCTTTCTACACTTGTCTCTTTGTGTCCATCTATCTTTCTTCTCTTTTCTTCTGCTCTTTACTCCACCTCTAGCAAATAATAAAGGAAATAACAACCACAAACTTGCTTGATTTTCCCCAACTTGTTGGAGTGAAGCCGGAAGGATTATGGTCCCTATGGGCAAAGGAAGCAGATGGGTCAGTGATGCTCCTCAGAGCCTCCCACCCTCTCCCCTGTGGGGACGGAAGGTCACAGTAAGTCATGCAGTAGGTTTGGTTTCCTAGGGAACCCTGTGTTTTCTGGTTCCCATCTTCCTTCATTGCAACTGGGCTTTGCTTATGCGCTTGCTTGTTTAATGTATTATCCCACCACTTGGAACACTTTAATTTTTCAGAAAATTTACTTTGGCCATGCAGAGAATATTGTAGCATAAAAGAAGTCAAAACTGTATTTTAAATTAATTATTGTTTTTTACACAAGCTGCCCAGTTTGTACCTCACATTGCACCAAACAGCCATAGCCACAGAAAAGCTATGGAGGGGAGGGGAAGTCATTCTCCCTGCCCTCACCCCACATTCTCTGCTTTTGAAAATAAGACTCAGCAAAGACTTACACAGCTGTTTCCTAGCAAGTGGGTCTGCAAGTGTGTGCTGGTTTATCTTCAGCCCACATGGGCTATGGCAAGACTTAGAATCCCCATTACAAACCTTACACAATTTGGCTGAATGCAGCAGAATGACTAGAAGTGCCTCCTCTGTGCAAGGTGTCAATAGTTAGAAGATTAATGTAGTTTCCTGCCCTCAAGGAGCTGGCTCTTTCACTTGAAGCAGATGGTGTTGTAAGTTCTATTGTAGAGATATAAATAGAGTGAGATTAATTCCAATGGAGGAAATTGGGCAAGAACTTTAGGGAAGGATTTATGTTAGAGTTGGGTGTGAGGGACAGCTTGGTTCTCCATTCTTGCAGGAGGAGGTAAGAGCACATTAGAGGGAAGAAACAGGGCAGGGGAAGGCCTGGAGGCGGGACAAGTGCTGGGAACAGCAGGTACTTTGGGAAGGCTGGCGTGAGGGAGAAAGAGGAAATGGAAATGAGGCTGAGATGGGTTTAGAATGATGGTGGGTGTCTCTGAGTGCAAAGCTGAAGAGTGTGAATTTGTGTAAGTCGTTGGTTTTTCTAGCAGTGTCATCAGGCCCTGAGGTTCCTAGAAGGTGACTCAAAGGCATTGCAGAGGCAGAGGTCCAGAACAGCTCCTCTGTTCTCCCTTTTGTGTACTAGGGTATTATCTTTCTTTTAAAGAGGGTTCCACTTTTTTTAAATTATATTTTACTGATTATGCTATTACAGTTGTTCCATTTCTCTCCCATCATTCCCATCCACCTTGCACGCCCCCTCCCACCCACATTCCCCCCTTTAGTTCATGTCCATGTGTCGTAAGTTCTTTAGCTTCTACTTTTCCCACACTATTCTTGCCCTCCCCCTGTCTATTTTCTACCCACCATCTATGCTACTTATTCTCTGTACTTTTTCCCCCTCTCTCCTCCTCCCACTCCCCTGTTGCTAACCCTCCATGTGATCTCCATTTCTGTGTTTCTGCTCCTGTTCTAGCTGTTTGCTTAGTTTGCTTTTGTTTTAGGTATGGTTGTTAATATCTGTGAGTTTGCTGTCTTTTTACTGTCCTATTTTTCATCTTCTTTTTCTTAGATAAGTCCCTGTAACATTTCATATAATAAGGGCTTGGTGATGAGGAACTCCTTGAACTTGACCTTATCTGAGAAGCACTTTATCTTCCCTTCCATTCTAAATGACAGCTTTGCTGGATAGAGCAATCTTGGATGTAGGTCCTTGCCTTTCATGACTTGGAATACTTCTTTCCAGCCCCTTCTTGCCTGGAAGGTCTCTTTTGAGAAATCAGCTGAAAGTCTGATGGGAACTCCTTTGTAGGTGACTGTGCCCTTATCCCTTGCTGCTTCTAGAATTCTCTCCTTCATTTTAATCTTAGCTAATGTAATGATGATGTGCCTTGGTGTGTTCCTCCTTGGGTCCAACTTCTTTGGGACTCTCTGAGCTTCCTGGACTTCCCGGAAGTCTATTTCCTTTGCCAGATTGGGGAAGTTCTCCTTTATTATTTGTTCAAATAAGTTTTCCACTTGTTGCTCTTCCTCTTCCCCTTCTGGTACCCCTATAATTTGGATGTTGGGATGTTTAAAGATGTTCCGGAGGTTCCTAGACCTCTCCTCATTTCTTTGAATTCTTGTTTCTTCCTTCTTTTCTGTTTGGTTGTTTTTTTCTTCCTTCTGGTCCACTTCATTGATTTGAGTCCCAGTTTTCTTCCCATCACTATTGGTTCCCTGTGCGTTTTCTTCATTTCACTTATTGTAGCCTCCATTTGTTCATCTAATTTGCAACCAAAATCAACCAATTCTGTGAGCCTCCTAATCACCAGTGCTTTGAGCTCTGCATCGATAGGTTGACCACCTCCTGGTTGCTCAGATGAATTAGCTCTGGGGCCCGGTCTGTTCTCCCTTTTGAGCCATCCTTGGTTTTGTTTTTTGTTTTTGTCTGGTCGTGGCTGTTACATAGTGAGGGGTAGAGCCTTAGGCGTTCACCAGGGCGGGGCAGCCCAATCTCTGGGTTGTGATGCTGGATGTGGGGGTGGGGTCCAAGAGGGAACAATGGCACTTGCTCTGCGCTCTCTCTTGGATTCCAGTCCCTTCAGCCACTTTACCCTAGCAAATTGGGCCCTTCTGGTGCTGATTTCCATGTGAGTGGGCCTGCGCGTGCTCCAGGACCCCATGGGTCTCCCCAACGAACTCTCCTGTGAGGCTGGGACTCCCTCCTGGCGCTTGGGCCCTGCGTCGTGCAGTCTGTCTTGCTGCCCGTTTTCACCTGGTTTATCTGTGTGTGAATGTGTGTCCGCGGTCAGCCGCCTTGTGCGCCCCGCTTGGCCTCCTCGTTTTCAGCAACGGGCAAACGCTGCCTGTGCGCCTGGGGTGACTGCAAGTCAGAGACCCAACTCCGCCAGCCATGGACTCCGACCCTCTTACCGTCTGGGTGAATCGTTGTGGGACTCCCACACAATTCAATTTTCTCTCTGTCCTGGTTGGGATTTTTTTTTTCCTTGGTTTTATATTTTTGTTGTCCTTAATCTTGGTTGTGAGAGGAGGCACAGTGTGTCCACCTACACCTCCATCTTGGCCAGAAGTCGGGTTCCACTTTTTTAAAAAACTGAAATCCTTTGGTATATGCCAAAGAAAGCCATTCTTTTATCCAATTAGTCAACAATTATTATTGGGTGTCTCCTACATACCTAGCCCTGTACTAGGTTTTGCTGAAAGAGATAATATTCACTCCATGATAGCACATTCTTCATCAAGCCAATGCAACAAACCCATCCCCAAAATATCCTACTGTAGCTAAGAAGCTATGACACACTAAAGAGGTAATGTCCATGTAGACACCCAGTTTTCCTTGACTACATCACTCCTGTATATGAGGCAAAATTACACTGAAGCCATATATGGTTTTATATAATAGCAGGTCTATTTGGTTTCCTTAGAAAGGTCTTTAATAAATGCCAGTGATGTATAAAAATGGTATGGGTGGCTACCTAGGCTGATAGCCTCTCGAATCTTTTTCCACACCAGCTGACTGTCTGTCTGTCTGTCTGTCTCTCTCTCTCTCTCTCTTTCTTTTTCCCCAAGTTTTTGGAATGGATCCAGGAACAGGTTCTGAGAGCCTCAAGCTTTTTGTTTTTTACCCTTCAGTAATTACATGCCACAGGTTGCCTTCCCTATTAGAGTCTGAGGCTAAGCAATTAGTCTCCCATTGTCCTTGCAGGAAATGACACCCATGTGACTTCTGGGGAAGGCAACTGTTGATCACTTTGATTAAAATAATTTGGAAAGGGTTCAGCACTTCCTCTGGCTGATATTTTAGACTGGCTAATTTAGAAAGCTTTTTGAAATGGGCAAAGCAAACAATGGATGTCAGAACCGGAAATACTACTGGGTCAGTTCCCCCAACAAAATGAGTCTCTGAACTGTTCCTCTGGTCTCTCAGTGCACTGACTTGTCTGGACTCTAGCATGTGGTTGACCTGGTGCCTGGGTTATGTTCCTTTTATAATGCTTTATTTAGGGATATTTTCTGCTGCAGATAATTGAAAACCCAACTCTAAGAGATCTGAATAATGCGAAGTTTATTGGCAGTTCCATGACTCCACAGACTTCAGGGTTGACCTGATGCATCACTCCTACTCTGCTTCCCTGTGTTCTGTCTTTGCCCTTCTTTCTGGACCAGTTTTATCTTTAGGTGGGAGCAAGATAGCTATGGAAGTTCTAGGTGTCACATCCCACACAACATTCAGGAGGGAATTTCTCCCAGAAGAATGATGAGAAGCTCTCCACAAAACCTTCACATCTCATTTTCCTGAATTCGGTCACATGCCAGTTCTTGAACAAATAACTTGGAAGGGGGTTTCCCTTACATCAATGCATCTCAAACTTTAGCATGCACACAGATCACCTGGGAATCTTATAAAATAGATTATGATTCAGTAGGTTTTGGGTGGGGCCTCAGCTGAGGCTTCCCAGAGGCTCCCACATGATGCTGATGTTGCTTGTTGGCACACTGGAAAGCCTTAGACTACGTGGGTCCCCACCCTCTAGCTGGGGCTGCCACCCACCCATGAGACACTGTGATTGAAGGAATATGGGGATCTGTTAGGAAGAAGGAGGAGGGAATGGCCCCATGCAGATGGGAATTTATTAGAGATAACTTGTTCTCAGTGTGTAATCAGAATGTTCCCTTTAAACCAGGAGCCACACACAATAGTCTATGATATGTAT
Source organism: Anoura caudifer (assembly GCA_004027475.1). NCBI lineage: Eukaryota > Metazoa > Chordata > Mammalia > Chiroptera > Phyllostomidae > Anoura > Anoura caudifer. Next base: position 54,667 of record PVKU01003838.1, on the reverse strand, counting down.
TAGAAGCAAAAAGTACATGCAATGCAATCTGTTTTATATAGGAGCACCTGTAAATATTACTTATTTATGAGGGTGTATATATCATAATTCCTGAAATGGAAGATAAAACTGTCATGCTGCCCTCTTCATTATTGTTCATCTATTTTTATTTAGTACCATATATCTAGTGTGTCTCAAAATGAATAAATTCAAATGAAATAGATTTAAATGTCCTTAAAAATGAAAAGAGTATGCCAAGTCTAGCCTTTGTTCTCTGAGTGAATATCTCATCAGTCTTGGTTAGTAGGATGGGAGAGTACACCCCAATTATCATAAGAGTCACTTGACATGATGTAGGGCTTGAAAAATGTTGCCAATGGTGAATTTCTGCCAAAACAAATGGTCACAATGCCCTTATGAATGGTTTCAGTGGAGAATATCATTGTGCTCTCTTCATTTGAAAAGGAAGAACTAGTCTGGTATATTTTTGTTTTTCTTGGCAAAGATACACAGGAGTCCTGAGCTGCAGCTATTCAGGAAAAAGACTGCTAAGACTGAAGGACTGATGTCCATCATGAGGCTGATTATTACAGACTTGGTGAAGTTCAGAGTGAACTATGCATCCAGGTGTTTAGTAGACCTTCCTGATATGGTCACTTAGGTGGGGTTGCCATCTCCGACCTCATATGCAAAGAAAACATTACTCAGGAGAGGAGATGGAATTTCACTGCTTCATCTTCTGGAACCACAGGCTCACATATGTTAGACCAATAGGAAGCCATGGTAACTCTTAACTGGCCTTGCCCACATGAGTCATGCAGGTACCTGTGCTTAAGGAATCACCAGCTGTTCTTTGTCTGTGCAAAATCCCCGAAAGGTTAAGAGATTCTCAGATAGGCTTATGTGAGACAAGCACTCCTTCTGTCCAAAGAACTGGTCTGTTCCACAGAGATCTGTCAGTCAGTAGCATTGACTAAGCATTTACTCTCTAAAGAGAAAAAGTAAAGGGAGAGAGCATTTTGTTGCCTAATTTCAGTACTTTATACTCTAAATGTGGAATGTTTAGGTGCCCCTTCTATATATTTAGGACCTCCTAAGCTGCCAAAGAGATGTAAGGCAATGTTAAAATTAGCTGAGACTGTGTAGGGTAAGCAAGATTGCACTGTGATTTACTGGTTAATTCAAATAGTGCTGACCGAATGCCTTCCTACTGTGCCTGCTGCGAGGCAAGACATTATTAGCCATGGGAGGAATTTTAAAAATGGGGGAAAAATAGGGCCTTCCCTTACAACTTAAAGACATACAACTTGAAAAATAGGAAACAGTAAGTACATTTAAGGTGTCTATGTCTGCCCTGGCTGGTGTGGCTCAGTGGACTGAGTGCCAGGCTGCGGGCCAAAGGGTTGCTTGTTCGATTCCCAGTCAGGGCACATGCCTGGGTTGTAGGCCAGGTCCCCAGTAGGGGGCATGTGAGAGGAAACCACACATTGATGTTTCTCTCCCTCTCTTTCTCCCTGTCTTCTCCTCGCTAAAAATAAATAAATCTAAAAAAAAAATAAAGTATCTATGTCAACTAATATAAAATTTAAAAAGTAAAATAAAGAGGGGTAAGGTAATCCCAAATTAGGAAAATCAAGATAGAAAGGGCTTAAGAGGTTGAACATTAAGCTAGGCCTTAAAGTGGGGATACTTGACCTGGGGTCCATGGATGGAATTCAGGGGGTCATGAACTTGGATGGGGAAAAAATTCTCCCTTTCTTTTCGTTAGCTCTTAGCTGAAATCTAACATCTCCTTCTTTTGTGGAAGTAGCATTAACTGTTCATTGCCAATAGAAATTATGGGTATTTTCATATTACACCATAGTTGAAGATATCCCGAAATATCATTTATGCTCAACACTACTTCAAAATTAGTCATTATTAGACTTTTACTGAAATTTATTTAAATATTGAAAGCACATAATTTTGTTATGTATTTTGATAACTATATATCAATATACTTCTTTTTCATTTCATACATTAATTTCAAGCATTTAAGCACATTATTCTGAGAAACATAACTCTAGATTGTTATGGCACAAAATTAGGTAAAGAGCCCCAGCCTTAGAGAATAGCTGGGCCTCCTACCAACACTTAGGGAACAAAAGACATGGCTCAGACAGGACAGGTGACTGGGCGCCGCAGCATTTGGTGGGATGATGTGGCGACAAAGCTGAGGTGAGCTGGAACCCCAGGCTAAGATTATTTCACAGATAGATTTGTAGGTAATAGGAAGCAGTAGAAGGTGTTTCCACTGAGGCTTTAAGTTGTGTTTAGGAAGGATGCTTTGCAGAACCAGGAGAGTGAGATTGGAAGGGAAGAAACAGGAGGCCAGAGACCAGCTTCTGCCAGGACTGATGCCAGCCAGCCAGAGAGAGAGTAATGGTGAGAATGGGGAGAGAGCCATGAGTTTCAGCACACCGGCAGGACTGGGAGGGCAGGCTTGGGCCAGGTTTTACAGTGAAGGTGAGCAAGGCCATGGTAGGTTTCAGGCCTGAGTGACTAGGAGAATGAAAATCGCTCTTCACCTTCACCGAGTGCTTACTTTGTGCAAGATGCTGTTTTAAGCCTTTCTCTGTCATTTAATATCATTAAGTTTAGATCATGTAATCCTCATAACAACCCTGTGAGGTCAGTATGATGATTCCTATTTTTCAGATAAAATTAAGTCTAGAAAAAAAAGATCAGAGTTTCACAGCCAGCAAAAGAGAAGGGGATGTGTTACTGAAAGAAATAAGAAAGAGGAATGGTTTGGGGGAAAAATATTATGAGTTCAACTTTAGGTATTTTTGCATTATTTTCTTGTCTTCAGTTATTTTAAAGGGCTAAAAATTCAAATTAAGTATTTATAAGTACAGTTTCTGGCTTATTTTGTTGTCCAGATTTTTATTTATTTATTATTAGTGAGCATTGAGTTAAATTATAAGTTAGTTTCATCTTCCTGTGAAAAACAAAGAGGAATCTGGTGGTAAGAGTTTGGTACATTGACAGGTGCCCAAAACAGGGAAGATGTGTGGTATCCAGAGGGGAAACACAATATATATGTATATACACAGAAAATGACTTGTTTACTGATGCATCTGTCCTTGTGGTATTGTTTTCCAGGACCACTCCAGCAGCTGCATTAGAAGACATGTGGTGTGTATAAAGTTTGTGTAGTCGGGGGAAATTTTGGTAAGTGTTGTTGCACTATTCTCTAACACCTTTCTTGTAAAGTGGTGTTCACAAAGGGGAGCCATTGTCTTGTTCTGTGCATCTTTGAATCTGCACTAAACTTAGACAAAATGCAATTTTATAATTAAATACAACATTCAATTGTGCTTGCTGACACTAGGACTTTTTTTCTGGTTATTGCTGATGCTATTAAGCAGGATGGGGTTTTCTAAGACGTAAGAAGTCTAGATTTAGGAAAGCTGCTGGATGCAGGGCAAAGAATGCTCTTGACAGTTTAGCTTATATCCTAAGTCAACCATAGAATGTGAATAATAAACTTGCAGACCAAAAGAGTGAAATAAAATGCAAAGTCTAAAGCAGAGAGATCCTCATGGCCTCTACGTTGAAATGAGAGAGAAACAGGCAATTAGTGGCTTGGGGAGTGGGAAATTAAAGGGACTTAAGAATCCAGCATGCCTGGGAACCAGCCTACAAAACAGTATAACAGTGGCCTGAAAGACCAAGGTCATTTAGTTCAGCAAACACCCAGAAGTCGTTGCTAGCAATAGTAAAAAGGAGAGTCTTTGGTTTTGGGATACCTGGGTTCAAATTTAAGTTCTACACTTACTGGTTGTTGCACAACTTCTCAGAGCCTCAGTTTCCTCATCTGTAAAGTAAGACTTATAATGTTACCTACCTCATAAGGTGACTGTGAGAATAAAATGAATGAGGTAGTGCTGCGGCATAGTAGATGCTCAATAAAGCAGGTATTCTTGGTAACAGAACAGGCTTGTTTGGAAACTGGACATTTGCCACTGAGGTCAAGCCACTAAAAGGTGTTCAGAGGGGCTGCTGGGGATAGGCTGGTTGTGCCCCATTTGCTGTCACAGGGGAGTTCACTTGGTCACCACAGTCCCTCCTCCAGCACCCACTCCGTAACAAGCTGTGGGGCCAAGATGTTTGTCTTCTCTAACCCTGTCCACCCATTCTTAGGCAAACGTGGCTAATTTAACTTCCCTTCCTGCCACCGTTAGAGCCAATTGCAGTCACATTGTCAGAATTTTGTTCAGTTTTATAGTTAATGTTATTTTTAAACCAAAATAACAACAAGAGAAAGAAGGGTTGGGAGTAGATGGTATTCTTTTTTGGACCTCAATTACCAAGTTCAGGCTTTCATTTCCAAACCTGTCTTTTGATTTTTTTTTTTGGGGGGGGGGGGTCTATGTTTATTATGTAGCTTTCACAGAGATCCTATTAATGGACTGATTTTTTTCAGCTTTGACTAAAAGAATGTGCCTTTGGGATGGAGCCTTTACCTGTGGTTGGGGAAAATGACCCTTATCACTGTAGATGGGCCAGTGTTTATAATATCAGGTGTTCATATGACAACCCCCTAGTTTCATGGAATCAGAGGTATGGACCCTACCTCAGGGTTTGTCTGGCCCAATCTTACACTAGCTAAGCAAGTCTCTTCCACAATATTCCTGTAGAGGGAAATTCACATTTTCTCAGAGATGAGCCTACTATTGCCCCAAGCCACTTGTTCCAATTAAGAAAACAATTGGGGGCATGGGAAAATTTTAGGGGGTGAGGAAATTGTTCCAGATCTTGATTGTGGTGGTATTTATACAACTGTATGTATGCATTTGTGAAAACTCACAGAACTATACAATAGAAAGGGTAAATTTTGCTGTATGTTAGTTAAACCTCAAATTTTAAAAAGAAAAAAAAAAACAAGCAGTTAGACAAATAACTGGGCATTTGGCTCAAATTGTTCAAAAGAAAGAGGAAGGGTGGGTGGGAGGGGAAGCAATCTAGTCCTTACGTGGAACTACAATGTAAACTCCATGGGTCAGAGACCAGCTCTTCTGCCTCCCTGCCGTCTCAGCGCCTGGCACCTGGGGGGCCTGTGATAAATATTCATTGAACTACCTACTGCTCTCAGTCACTTTGTAAGCAAATGCGACAAGTGCACTCACTTTCCCACACACCAGCTCACCAGATATTTAAAGACGATCTCCTTCCTCATTCACCTTTTCTTCTCTGGACTGGACCTACCATCGACCTTTCGTTGACTCTTTGTCTTCTCATGTTATTTTCCTGTCTTCTCCCACCCTCAGCTCTCCTTGAGGAAGCATCTGCTTTATCATGTCCTTTTTCACACTTGGCAGAGCTTTTACAGTGCTGTCCCTGGGGTGGTCTGGCCCTGGAGGAGTACAGTAGGCCATCGATTCCATGTATCATGTTAATAGACACCAACCCAAATCTTCTTCCTTCATAATCAGTCCTGAGTGCCTGGTAATAGGTTGTGAAGGACTTCTTAAGAGTAGTCTTCTAAGAATGGAGCTCCCAAAGCAGGAAGGATAGCATCCAGGAGATCAGGTTGCAGATTCATCCTCTTAAATGTCTTGACTGAAATGAGGTCACACCACTCTTATTTTGAGACAGCAGTAGTGCTGTTTATAAATCTCTTGGGTAATAGTGTGTCACAGATCCTGATTCTTCATTATGAGTCATAGGAAGTTTGAAATTCTTAAAACTAAAACTCGTTGTATTTGCATGCCTTGAAAATCTAGATATATTATTTTCCCTGGCCATCCCAAGGGAGATACACAAATACATAAATATAGAGAGAGCAGTGAGTCTCAGTCCAAGCCAGTTTTGTCCTCCCAGAAGACGTAGGGGAATGTTGGAAGACATTTCTGACGGTCACAACTTGGGCAGTGTGTGCGCTGGCCACTAGTGGGTTGAGGCCAGGGATGCTGCTAAATGTCCTACAATGTGCAGGACAGCACTGAATGCACAGACAGAGCAATCCAACCCAAGATCTAATTCCAAGGCTAAGAAACCTCATATAGAAGTAATAAAAAAAACTTAATGTCTAAATTACTCATTATTTTGAAGGTTTAAAATTTTAAATATTTTGACATTTAGCTATACGTATATAACTAGAAAACATTAAAAGGTTTGTTCAAAGAATCATAAGTCTAAAGGGCTCCCAAGAAGCTACCTTGTGCATTAACTCTGACTCCAGGCAAAAAAAATGATCTAAATGAAGTTCAGACAGACAGATGGGTGTCTGAAGGCTTATGCCGACAACTGGCAGCTAAAGCAAAAAGCAAGGCTCACACATGATCCCAGCATTCGCACAAAAGATCGTCTTATATTTTAAATTTTAACCCCAGCTTCTTCACATGTGTTTGTCTTTAGGTGACCTCTGAAATAAAATGGCATTTCAATCTGGGCTAGTCCTTCCTTCTGAATCAAGGGTAGTGATTCTAGCGCGATAAAAATGTGCTTAGGGAGGAAGGAGATCTCATTACAGATGATTGAGGTTGGGTATTTTGGTGCACAGGGCTGTGTATTTGCATCAATTTCCTAGTGACACCACAAGTCGTTCAGAGCCTTTGTAGCCCAGTATGGCTACATGTGCTGAAGCAGGGGACTAAAGCAACATATGTGAAGTTGTGATATAGGACAATCCACTTGAAAAGACTGTAATTATAGGGCCTATTTTGAGAGGATAACTGTGCTGTTTGTGAGGTATATTTTGGAATCCACTAACCTAGCTTCAAGACCAGTAATATCTTCCCAGAAAGGGTGTGGTGTATGCTTGCGGACCTAAATGTTTTCCTACCAAAAGCTGTGGTGCAATATCCTTTCTACTTTACTTCCCTTCATTTTTCTTTTTCTGATAATCTTTCTTCTTGCAAGAGTGGTATGAAAATGCAGTCTGGAAAGCTGGAGAAGGATAAAAGATCTAATTTCAGATGGCCAAGCCCGGAGATTTAGGGACTTAAACATTATCAGTCTGCTGTTTTTAAGATGAATAGAATTTGGAGAATGTACCAAAGCTGAATAGTAAGGAGAGTCAAGTGTGACTATAAAAATATTATGTCGACGCTAGATATTTTAGTGTGTCTGTAGAAAAACCACACATTTACAGCTATTTGATTTCAGAACCCCTTTTGCAACCCCTGGGCAATTCTCATGGGTCATTTCCATGTTCTTTCAGAAAGGCTCTAAGCTAGAATGGGTATCTGCTTTCACTTTTGTTCTTCAAGACTAGTACCCTTGACCTGCTGTGCTTTTGGTGGCCTCCCTCATTTCCCTGCTAATTCCTGAGGCCTTGGCCTTGAAGAGGGTCAGACTTTCTGCCCAGTCAGCACATCCTAGTCCTCATTTAAAAGTGAATGATAAAGGAGAAATTAGATCAGCAAAACAAAATTAGCTTCTCATTTACACTATGTGCGGGCGGGGTGGAGGGGCAGCGCAACTGGAGAGGAACACACATAAATAAGAAGAACAAGCCATTTTGTAACCCAAAAGCCCAACCAGACCTAAGGGCACAGAAGCACTTTTGCATAAATTCTGAGTTCATGAAGGCAACAACATGAGAGCCGGAATGTTCCCTCAGGGGAAGTTGAGAATCCCTGGAGAGGTGTTGGTGTTCGCCCAGAGGCAATCTGCAGCTGGAATCACCCAGAGAGCTCGCTGAAAAGTGCAGGTCCCTGGACCTTCTCTAGACAGACAGAAGCCAAATTCCTGCTGCGGGTGTGCATCTTCACATTTAAGGCTCTTACGCATGTTAATTTGTGCCGCTCACTGCTCCAGCCTTCATTCTCAGCTTTGTCCAGTTCCATATGAGGTTGTATGCAACAGCCCTGCCCAGCCTCTAGGATTCCCTTCTTCGAGCATTGTTGGAAAATGTCAATTGCAGATAAGTCCATCATTTGTTAAGTCAGACCTCTGCATGCTGCTCCCTGCTCTGGTGTGCATGAGAGAGTGTTCTGTCACCTGGTTCTCTTGATCCCTGAAGTAATTCCTTGCCTGTTCCAGGCTAGTTTTGGTACCATCCTAACCCAGATTCTTGGCAGCTACTTTGAGACTGCCATCCTGCTTGTCAACTCCAGTAGCCCATTTATCTGCCAATCAGCTTTCACTAAAATTCACACTGCAGTGTGGCTTTTATCTGCAGCAACACTTGTAAACCAAAACTTCCCACTTACGGAGGGAAAGTGTTTCCAGAATAGCTGGCTGTTGTGTGTGCTAGTACATGACTAGACAGCTGACACTGTGGAAGAAATCCCACCTGGGGTGCAGGTGGTTGGACCGCCCCTACCCCCCTCTGACTGGCAGGCTGCCTATGTGAATGTGTATTATGCTATCACTTCTATAGCTAGTTTAAGTTTATAAGGAGATCTGGCACATTCACTCCTCCCAAACCACTTCTTTAGTGGTGGAACAGGTATTATTCCCAGATAAAATCTGAGGCTCAGAGAACATAGCCTATATCTAAGGCAGAGGATGTTTGAGAGTGTGGGGTGTTTATTCTCTCAAAGACTGGAGGCAGGGTTGGCACGTAGTGAGATGGGAAGTGGGCAGATGGTTAATGTTGCAGTGCTGGGTCAGTCCTGCCCAGTGAGAGTTGTCCCCAGCACAGGACACAGTGACTTTCATGTTCCTACTGAGAAACACTGCTCTGAGGTTGTGCAGTAGAACCTGACATGCAGGAGAGCCAGATTCATACATAGCTGCGTTCTCTGAGTCCAGGCCCTTTATGGCCCTCTCCATGTTAAAGGCATCCCAGAATCCATTTCCACTTTGTCAGGAGCTCTCAGGCATTACACTTGAACTCAGAATGGCTGTTGTGTGTGTTATGCCGTGCTGCTCTCTGCACCAGAACTCAGACTCAGCGCACTGCATGTGGAAAGAGCCTTTAAAACCTCAGTGGCCCGCTGACCAGCACCCTGTACCTGTCATTTCTCTGTCAGCACCCAGTGCAGGTGGAGGGAGAGTGCCACCTTTGGAAAAGATCAAAGCCCGAGAGAATACCCACCCACAGCCTTTGATCCAGTCTTACCAGCTTAAACACCATTCAGAGAGCGAATTAGGTGTCAGTTTCAGGAGGTTTTGATATGATATCTTTGGCCTCATACCCACCTGGTCGACTTCTACAGCCTTACTGTTGGAGCTTTGTTTAAAGTTTGGTTTTGATGTCAGGCAGCAAAGAAGCCAACACAGTGGCTACCTCAGTTTGAATGAGCACACATGAAATTTTTTAAAGTGGTAAAAATAAAAATGTAATGAATGAAAAGGCATACAGTGAAGCTGACCTGAATATAAATATAAATGTTGAGGTGATGATGAAAAGGGGAAGTGTGATACTATCGGATCTGGCTATTTATTTTTTCTTTTCTGGTTTTTTTTTTCTTTTTTCCCAGTTTCTTTCCCAACTTTTTGTTTTGAAAAATTTCAAGCCTGCTAGTTAGGAGAATGGTGAATCCAACACCTATATGTTCATTTCCTAGATTCACCAACTGTTTTAAATTTGCCACATTTGCTTTGTTTATGTCCTCTTCTAATGTTTTTTATATATATATAATATATATTGCAATTGTATAAATTTTTGCTGCACCATTTGAAAGTTGCAAACATCCTGACATTTTAACTCTAAATATTTTATCACATATCTCCTGAGAATAAGGATATTCTTTCACATAACAATACTATTATTGTACCTAAGAAGTTTAACAATAATTTCATAATATAATATACGATCAAGTCCATCTTCAGACTTTCTTCACTGTTCCCAGCTGGCTGTGGTGTGGAATGGTCTGCACTCTGGGACCGTTTCATCATGGTGTTAACTTGCTCCGTGCTTCTTGAAAATTGTTATATCTGAAAGCTTGTTGTTAGATGCAGGTTAACGTCTCTTGACGAGAATACTTCATGGGTGGCATTGTATGCTTGATATTATATCAGGAAGTGGATGATGTTAATTTATCCTACCATCTACTAGGAGGGACCCCAAAAAACCCAGAATTATCCTCTGGAGTGGGGGCCCCTTGCAGTACAGGCTTACCTCACTAGGTGAGTGTTCCAGGAACCCATCTGTATCAGTGCATCTTCTGGCATCGTTGTCAGAGGCGTTGTTTGGCTTCCGTGGATTTTTTTGAAGACTCTTTCAGTGTGTTTGCCCATTTCACGATGGGTAGATTTCCAAGTGTACGTGCCCACACCACACTGAGTGTTCAGCAGTTTTTGACCAAAAATGGCCAGACCTCCATGCCTTGATTATTATTACGTTGGAATAGTGTGTCTGATGTTTTTTACCTTTTGCATCTCTTCCTCAGTTATGTACAGTGAATGATCTAGGCCTTCTTATTTTTTTTAAATAATGACTTTTTACTTACATCTCCAGTGGTCAGCTAAATTTTGTTTGATAATAGATTATGCCAAACATTTTTCTTTCTTGTCTTGGAGATAAGGAGTCGCTTTAGCAGAGCATTTACTATGCACCAGATACCACATGGGATCCTTACCTATAGAAATTTTTTTTCCACTTTCTTCCCACACAAGAACTCAGACCAGTGAGCAAAATACTTGTCCAAGGTCACACAGCTCCTGTGGTGGAGCTAAGATCAATCCAGACGTGTCAGGCTTAGAGCTAGGGTTTTTCTACACTTCCACATTCCGTCTGATCCCCAACCCTGGCTGTGTCTCCCACCTTACAGTTCTTGCCTTAGGCAAATGCCTACATGATGGGTAGGTCCATAAACAAGGCAAGTCAGATGGGGTGGGCGTGCAACTGGAGAAACAAGCCACACACACCTGAAAGGGGCAGGTGCTACTGGGTCTCAGGTGGTATGGGCCCAGCATTGTCAGAAATCTTGACCATGTCAACAGTTCCAGCTTCTTACTGTTGGCAGCTCCCATGTACTGTTCTCACACTTATCAGCCAGATTGCCATGTTTCAGCACCCACACCGCCGCTGGCCCAGGCTGCGTTGAGTCAGCTGAGGCTTTGTTTACAGATGGAGTCCATGGCTTGTCCGTCTGTTTTTAACTTTCTCTTTGAAACAGAAAGTAATATTCTTTTTTTAAATTATATTTTATTGATTATGCTATTACAGTTGTCCCATTTCTCCCCCATCACTCCCCTCCATCCTGCACACCCCCTCCCACCCACACTCCCTTCTTTAGTTCATGTCCATGTGTCATAAGTTCTTTAGCTTCTACATTTCCCACACTATTCTTGCCCTCCCCCTGTCTATTTTCTGTCCACTGTCTATGCTACTTGTTCTATGTACATTTTCCCCCTCTCTCCTCCTCCCATTCCCCTGTTGCTAACCCTCCATGTGATCTCCATTTCTGTGTTCCTGCTCCTGGTCTAGCTGTTTGCTTAGTTTGCTTTTGTTTTAGGTATGGTTGTTAATATCTGTGAGTTTGCTGTCTTTTTACTGTCCTATTTTTGATCTTCTTTTTCTTAGATAAGTCCCTTTAACGTTTCATATAATAAGGGCTTGGTGATGAGGAACTCCTTGAACTTGACCTTATCTGAGAAGTACTTTATCTTCCCTTCCATTCTAAATGGCAGCTTTGCTGGATAGAGCAATCTTGGATGTAGATCCTTGCCTTTCATGACTTGGAATACTTCTTTCCAGCCCTTTCTTGCCTGGAAGGTCTCTTTTGAGAAATCAGCTGACAGTCTGATGGGAACCCCTTTGTAGATGACTCTCCCCTTATCCCTTGCTGCTTCTAGAATTCTCTCCTTCATTTTAATCTTAGCTAATGTAATGATGATGTGCCTTGGTGTGTTCCTCCTTGGGTCCACCTTCTTTGGGACTCTCTGAGCTTCCTGGACTTCCCGGAAGTCTATTTCCTATGCCAGATTGGGGAAGTTCTCCTTTATTATTTGTTCAAATAACTTTCCCACTTGTTGCTCTTCCTCTTCCCCTTCTGGTACCCCTATAATTTGGATGTTGGGACATTTAAAGATGTCCCGGAGGTTCCCAGGCCTCTCCTCATTTCTTTGAATTCTTGTTTCTTTCTTCTTTTCTGTTTGGTTGTTTGTTTCTTCCTTCTGGTCCACTCCATTGATTTGAGTCCCAGTTTTCCTCCCATCACTATTGGTTCCCTGTGCATTTTTCTTCATTTTACTTAGCGTAACCTCCATTTGTTCCTCTAATTTGCAACCAGAATCAACCAATTCTGTGAGCTTCCTAATCACCAGTGCTTTGAACTGTGCTTCTGATAGGTTAGCTACCAGTGCTTTGAGCTGTGCATCTGATAGGTTGGCTACCTCTTGGCCACTTAGATGAATTGGCTCTGGGGTCCCGATCTGTTCTCCCTTTTGAGCCCTCCTTGGTTTTGTTTTTTTTTGTTTTTGTCTGGTTGTGGCTGTTACATAGTGAGGGACAGAGCCTTAGGCATTCACCAGGGTGGGGCAGCCCAGTCACTGGGTTGTGATGCTGGATGTGGGGGTGGGGTCTGAGAGGGAACAGTGGCACCTGCTCCACTCTCTCTCGGATTCCAGTCCCTTCCACAGCTTTCCCCAAGCAAATTGGGCCCTTCTGGTGCTGATTTCCATGTGGGCGGGCTTGTGCATCTTCTAGGACCCCATGGGTCTCTTCAATGAACTCTCTCGTGAGGCTGGGACTCTCTCCTGGCACCCCAACCCCAACAAGTGTTCTCAATCGGTGCCCTTTAGGCTCTATTTCCTGGCGCTGGAGCCCTGTGCTGCACAGTCTGTCTCGCTGCCCATTTTCACCTGGTTTATATGTGCGTGAATGTGTGACCACGGTCAGCCACCTTGTGCACCTCGCTTGGTCTGCTCGTTGTCTCCCTGTGCTCGGTAACCGATGCCTGTGCACCTGGGACCACCAGCTACTGCTTCTTCCCACTGCGACCCCTCTCCACCGGCCACCGATTCTGCCCCTGTTACCGATCTGGGTGAATTGTTGTTGGACTTCCATACAATTGAATCCTCTATCCATTCTGGTTGGGTTTTTTTTTTTTTTTTTTGGTTCCATATTTTTGTTATCCTTAATCTTGGTTGTGAGAAGAGGCACAGTGTGTCCACCTATGCCTCCATCTTGGCCGGAAGTGAAATTAATATTCTTGGGATTTGATTTGATGAGTGTTTGATTTTTGAAGAGAGGGAAAGTTAGGTTTCATGGAGGTAGTACTTAACTGGCATATTATTATAAAACCTGGGATTTATTCATTAGAAGGTTAATAGCACAATAGCAGATAGTTCATCTGTAGCTTTCAAAGAAAATGAATATATCTTCCTCTGAATATCATCTGTAAGATTTTCATCTTTCTGAATTGTTCTCTGATTTCATAAAAAGGGGCTGAAATCTGTCTGTTTACCCATCTTGCACTCCTTGTTCTTTGTGTGTATTTAACTGTGTTAATGAGTCACAGAAGAATCCGTAGGCTTGTTCCCATGAGAGGAACGGAAGCAGAAGTGACACAGATAAATGGCAGTGCTTCCCAGGATGGGCCTCAGTTGGCTCTGTGCTGGCTGAGGATAAAGACCTATTAGGTTAATTCTAATTGTCTTCAGCAGAATTGTCCTTGACTATGGAGTGATAGAGAAGGACTGCAAGTGAAGGCCTCTGCTCTGACTCCAGATGCAGGAATTTAGTCCTGCCCCCGCCGCCCCCCCCCCCCCAGCCATTTTAGAGGCTAACAACTTGAGGCGCAGAGAAGCTGAGCTGGGCCTAGAGCCTGGGCCTCCCTAACTGATTCTCACTTCTCCTAAAGATAAAGATTTTAGTCAACAAGCGCTAACTGTAATGCTTCACCCTGGCGTGTCACTTATTGTCCACATTGTTTCTCATAATTAACATGATGGAAAGTGTGGTTTCTCACTTTCCTGCCAGTACAAAGGTACTCACCCGGTTGTGAACCTGCCACCTGGGGAACGTTTACAAACCACCATGCAAGTCCCATCCTTCCTGCCCACTGCACCTCCCGCCTCACCATGAGGGTGGGCAGCCGGGCCTCCCTAACCCTGCACTGTAACCTCAGTGTCATCGCCTCTTACTTCCTCAGAGCTTTCATGTCACCTTTTTCAAACACCGGATTCCCTTTTTTCTTCCTTGGCAAATCCAGTGACCAATTCATATTTTTAACAGTTTGTTGTTTTATTATGGAATTTCGAATTTACAGACAGTCAGTAGTACCACACAATGGACCCCCATGTACCCCACCCCGAGCTCCAACAGTTACTGCCATTGTGCCATCACGTGTCATCTGTGCCTGCATTCCTTTTCAATGATTCAAATTTGCTTCATAGATGAGACAGAGAGCATAGTTTGTGAACTAAAAATCAGTCACCTGTCCTTCCAGGTTCTTCCCCGCACCTTACTGTGTTTAATCTTCACAGCACTCATATGCATTGTTACCCACATTCCATGACTTCGGGAACTGAAGCTCCGAGAAATTACATTCCTGCCTATGGTGTCCAGCTCATAAGCACCCAAGCAGGAGTTCACCCCGGAGTTGTTTAGAAACCGTGCTTTCCCCCAAAGCTGCACTTTAGAAAACTAACTACCATAAAAAAAAATGTGTAGTTAAAATTTTTTACAGTATGGATAGATGGATAGCTACGTGATATAGCAAATATGGTATAATGTTAATGTTAGGAGTTAAGTGGTAGTATATTGATGTTCGGTGTAAAATTATTAATACCTTTTTTTTTTGAAGTTTTTCACCATAAAATGTTGGGGGAGGGGAATCCCAGGAGAAGCAAACTTTATCTTAACCATCGAGCAGTGGACAAAACACACAAGCTACTTTCAGATACCTATTCCATTGGTATCTGCACCAAAGAGATAGATTTGAGACTTGGTTGAATTTTAATCTTAAAAATAGCAAGCCAGGGACAGAAATTGCATGATGTGCCAAACAACATTAACCAGTGAGGTCTTAGAGAACTCAGAAAACCAGTTGCAAAAGCAGAGCCTCTGCCAGGGTGGCCCCTCAACTGTGGAGAGCTCAGGAAGCTTCCTTGTTCTTGTTCATGAAAGACCAGAACTAGATTTGACAATGGACAATTCTCTTTTCCAGTTCCAGCCACTTAGGAGGGACCCCATCATTTACCCAGCACACATTTTACATATGTGCAGCCTACATGTTGACGATGTTTCTTTGTGTGGAAGGGCATGACCTTTTTTTTATTATTATTGTTTATTCTATTCTAGTCCCAATTTTCCCCCCTTTGCCCTCCTCTGCGCAGCCCACACCCCACTTCCAAGTAAATCCCCACACCGTTGTCCATGTCCATGGGTCATTCATGCATGTTCTTTGACTAGTCCATTCCCCTTTTTTTAAACACTACATCATAAACATAGACCACCCACACTACCCCCTAATTTAATGCAGATTCTGCTCTGAGGTGGAGCTGGCTTGGTCAGGAAGAACTGAGCAGCCTGCTGTGGTGGGAATACTGGTTGGAGGCAAAGATACCCTGTCTAGGGGATTCCTTGGGGCATTTTGTTACCATTGTACAAGGAGACCCCAGGTGGGCAGCCAACAGGCCCCTCTTGCACTCCTGCAGAGAGCCCTGTACATCCCAGTAGCCCAAGTTTGGCTGCCATTGGTGTTACCCAGCCTGCCCTTCAGTGCTTGAGGCCAAATGCTCCTGGCCCAAGGAGAGCCCTACCCTTCTAGCTTTAGCTTTCTGCGGAGGAGGAAGCTGCTTAGGCATATAACAGCTACTTCTCCAGAATCTTCCAGGGTCCCCACAAACTTCAAAACTAGGGCCATACCAGGAAATCAAGTAGTTTCCAGTAACAATCAAGCCCACTGGTTTCTAAAACTCTGATTGAATCTTGGGGCCTATGTCACTCACTGGTGTCCATACCGTTAAGCTGTTCTCCTTTCCCCAGCACAGAATGGAAAGCTTCAAGAGGTTCCTATCTCTTGAGTTAATTACTCAAGAGGCAATTTCCTTCATCCTGAAGTGTCCAGGTATTACAGGCTAGAAGAACAGGCTTTGGACATGAATCCTAACTTCACCATTACTGACTGTGACACTTGGGGAAATTTGCTTAATTTCTGTGAGGCCAGCTCATACAATTACTACAAGGTTTGAATTCAGATAAAGTATGTGAAGTCACCCAGTGTTGTCTTGGGCCCATAGCAAGTGCCACTGACTCTGGTTTCCCTTTTCTGTCATATGTGTGATATGTTGTAGGTGTGAAATGAGGGCTCACATCCCTGCCTGTAGCTGGTGGTGTGAACACATCTTGTCTCTTGGCATCAGTGCACCACAGTTTCATCATCTAAAAATGGACTGCCTGTTATCCAAGAAGCTGTGATTTTTTTAAAAAAATTATACTATCTGATTACTCCTTCGGGTACTTCCTCAGGAAGGTCCTAAGCATGGGGCAGCCCGGAAAGGGTGAGGCTGGGTGCAGACTGCAGACTGTGGGATTGGTGAGATTAAGGTAGGGAGGGCCCAGGAGAAATGATCAAAAAGAGACCAGAATCAAAAGGTTGGTATTTCTAAAAACAAAGATTGCTGCTTGGGAATTTAGCCAGGGGCGGGCCCCAAGGGAGACTGCATTACACCACACTAAGGGGTGTGGGTGCCTGTGCTTCCAGTCAGTTCTCCACAGGAAACCTAATTGCAGCCTGGGCCCTTGCGCCTCCCTGCCTCGGGGAGGCTCCTAGCTGCTTCTGCCGACCAGTAGACCACTGTAGCATTACTGCCCACGCCTGCTGCTGCTGCTGCTGCCGCCGCCTTCCCTGAGAATGATTTCCGTTATTATTTCATGTGGTCTAGAAACCAGGAGAGATTGCTTGCTCAGTTTTGCATAACAAACATTAAAACTATTGTTCAATTTGCAGTTCAGCTTTGTTTGTGGACCTTCTGTCCTTGCCTGCTGCAGCCATTCAGGCACTTGGGAAGCATTTCCTTTCTCCTCCGCAGCTGCCAGGAGCCCAGTAGTTGGGCTTCCTTAAATGCAAGCAGATGGAAGTGAGCAGGAGTGTGGAGGCAATTAGAGTATTTCTTTCTTCATGCAGTGCGGGTTTGCTCCTTTTGGGTATGTGGCTGTTCTTGCTCATTTTATTTTCCATTTAGGTTTTGTCAGGCTGTCAGCTTGTCTTCTTAGGGTGTATTTTGCTGCTGGTTGCAGGAGTGTGCAAAATGGGGCAACTTGGTTGATTACTGTTTGGAATCATAGTTTTCACACATAGTCATTGATGATGATGGCACTCATATTTGTAAAATATTCTACAGCGTAAAGGGTGCTTTCACATACACCACTGTTTCATTTGGTCTGAGCAGAGGCTCAGAAAAAATAAATGAAGGCTCTTCTTACTCTGCTAGAGTCTGAGTTTCCCTTGTCTTCACATCATCCCTAGTCAAACCACAAAGGAAGGCTAATAGAAAGAAAACTGCAGCCTTCTGCTGTGTTCCTTTTTTCTTTCCTGTTTCAGTCAACCAGTTCAGTATTTTCCAAGCACTTTATGAGGACACTACAGGATTCTCTGGTGATATTTAAATAATTGTAGGAGACAACCTGTGCCATCAAGGAGCTTCCAATCTAGTTGGGGACACGAGACCTCCAACTCCGAGTTTAAGTAACAGTGCTGATTGGGCAGAAGGCACTCAGTACCTAGGTGTTAAACAAGTGGGTGAGTAAATGAATGGATGATGTAAATCGCCAAAGTCCTGAAAAGCAAGAAGAACTAGGAAGACATTGAAAGGTGCACAGTCCTCAGTGGGAACAGGCGCAGAGGGCGCAGCACCCTCGAGTGTCAGGGTGCCTGGGAGCCAGGAGGAGAGAGGAACAGGTGCCCTTGTGGATTGTCTGTGTCAGTGATTTGCCATTCATTAGTGCAGCTAAATGCAAGCTAAGATATTAAAGGAAACCTTATCAATACAGGCTGAGAAGAATGAGCAAGTAAAATATTCTCTTACGGATGGGATAAAGCAGAAAGAGGGAGGGAGGGGGGAAGACAGACAGACTGAAAGGATAGATTGCTCATAAAACTGTTGTTGGGAAAAGTACCAGCAATTTCACCCTACCTTGAAAGTCTGTCTCCTGGACTTGAGATCTACTGCATATACTGCAGCCCTGTACTAGGAGCTGGGAGAAGGCAATGGGGAGAACCAGAGATGCAGAGCTTGACCCAACCCTTATGACACCCTACCATGCACAGGAAACACTGAAATAACATGAATGCCTCACCCTCACATGATCGATGCCAGGGGAAAGCCAAGGAATCGAGAGACAGGGAGACCAATGTGAGCCTGGGGAGCTGAGAGGAAGGCTTCTGGTAGGAAAGACTGGCTTGGGGCCAGGCACATGGGTAAGATGTGGGAAGTGTGTGCACATTTATGTGCAGATACATTCCATCCGGGGTGCAGATTGTGTTGGGGCAAAGGGAAACGGGGAAGAGGTCTGTGGGCCCTGGTGTAGAAGGCTTGGAAGCCCAGCTGGAGAGCTGGAGAAAGTTGCTGAGCAGGGAAACAACTTTATGAAAGTGGCAAATGTAATTTTTTTTGTTCATGCACAGAATTCTCATTAATTTCCTGCTACCTCAGAGGCTGGACTGGAGGCTCTACACTGTCCCTTTGCGGATGGTGCAAGAATAAGCTAACAGAAGTAAATGTCTCCTTGGGTTGGGCATTGAGCACTTTCAGTGCCTCCTGGGAGCACTGATACACTCCAGGCCAAACATTAGCACTCCGGTGGTCACACAGGAGTAAGGAAAGAAGAGCCTCTAGTATGACTGTCAAGAGGACACTGTTTTTATTAGTTGTTTTGGCTGCTATGAAACTGTACTTACTTTGTGAGTGTTCTGGAGAACTCCAGAAATTCATGCTATATGAACTGTAGATGTTTTCATCTTGATGGATTCTTTAAAATAACCTCTGTATCCCTCATGTAGAGTGCTTAGAAAAAAAACAGAAAAGCATAAAGGACAAAACAAGAGTCACCTGTTATCCCCTCAGTCAGTGATTACCACACTCAGTGATACTCACTGTCTATGATAATCTCTGACAGTGAGTATTTCGCTCAAAGTCTTTTCCCAAAGTGAATTTGGAAGATTCACAAATGATTTCAAATTGCATTCAATGTTTAATATCTTATTTTTTAACTTGGCAGTCAAGTATCCATAAATATTTTTCAGTGTCAATATTTACAGTACGATCGTAACACTACATCCTAGTTCACTATAAGAATTCACTATAATTTATTTAATCAATCTAATAGAAAACCATTCTCCTATTTTTGCTTCTTTTGTTGTTTCCAGTGAATTAGATTTTAAACATCTTTAAAACATCTTAATATAGTGTTTTCAGATAATCTTGCTTTCATTGAGTGAATTGCCCAGTCAGATCCAAATGAGCATAGAAAGTTCTTCATGAGTTTTATTTTTATTGTCACTTCATCAAAAGTGATAATTAATGAACCCTGAGTTGAAAAGAATTGCATGTGCCATGGTATCCTTCCCTAAGATGGTTAAAAACAGGAAGACCAAGCCCCATGCTGATGGATGTATTTGAATATAGGATAAGAATTTAAGGGTCTCAGTTGTATCTTGTAATCCATAGAATTTAAATATCATCCCAAGCTTGATTGTTATGAAATTTCAACAACTAAAAAAATTAAGTAACCTTCAATATTATCTTCATGTAGATGAAGAAGCAAACATGCAGAAAATTCTTAACCCTCTCTCTCTACCTACTGTTTGACGATGTCCCCCTTCAAGACACCAGCCTCCTTCCCAACGTGGGATGCCATTTGCAGGGCTGGTTCCTGTTGACTTTATTAAAAGCCAAGTTGAAGAGAAGGTGTCAACCTTATTTTTCCTTTGAAGCAGAGTTTGATTTGCAGAGGCCTGGAACTTCCTGCCTGTGTTTCATTTCCAGTAAAATGGGTGATTCACCACAGTTCAAGGTAACCCCATCTACAGCATCTCCGTTTTTTTTTCCAAGTGAAATTATTCTGTGGGAGCCATAAAATAGGGAGGAATCTTCTAAGTTTTTCATAAAATTATGCCCCCTGTCTGTCAGAGTTTTTGTAATATCGTTAGGTTCCTAATTAATTTTTATTGACATGGGCTGAAGAGGAAGATATGAAGGTCAAGAAAAATAAGTACAGTGTTCTATTTTTTTTTAAGTTACTTTGTCTATTGCTGGTGCATAGGAACACAGTTTTTCATATATAATTTATCTGTATTGGTCTTAGGTTTTCTGTATAACCAACCACATATATAAATAATTGTTTTGGTTCTCCCTTTTCAATCTTTTATGTATTTATTTTTCTTGTCCTACCACTCTGGCTAGGACCTGCAGTACAGCGCTAAAAGGATGTAGAAAGAGCATACCTTCTTAGCTTGTTCCTGATTTAAAGGGAAGGCTACTAACATTTCACCATTGAATATGATGCCTACCTACTATTGGGTTTTAGTAAATACTTTTCATTAGGTTAAAAAGTCTCCTTCTGATCCAAGTTTGCTATGAGTTTTTGTTTTTTAAATTACAAGTAAGTGTTGAATTTTATTTAATGCTTTTCTGGGCCTATTAATAAGATCGTGGGGTTCTTTTTCTTTTAATCTGAGGGTGTGATAATTACTACCATCAGTTTTCTAAAGTTAAACGATTCTTTGCATTATTGATAAAAATCCAAATTAGACAAATATGTTTTGTGAACTGTTGTATTCAGTTTGCTGATTTTTTAGGAATTTTATTTTAACATTTGTATTTATGTCCAAGATTGGCTTATAATTTTCTGTTCTTCCTAATCTTCTTGTCTGATCTTGGTGCTAAGGTTATACTAGTGCTTCCCCATTTTTTATCTCTGAAACTTGCCTTTTTTCCTCTAAAACCGTCTCATCCAGATGCTTATTGGTTTTGTTTTCTTTAATGGAGGGATAAGTAATTAGATAAATCAATTTTTTTAATGGTTATTAGAATATTCAGTTTTTCTTGCTCCTCTTATTTCAGTAATAAGTGGTAATTTTCTGTGAGTTCTTTTATTTCATTAAAATTTTCAAACATGGCACACAATTGTTCATAGTATGTTCTTATTTTTAAATCTCTGCTAAAAATGTAGTTATGTTCTCTCTTTCATTCCTAATGTTACTATGAGTAACTTCTCTGTATTTTACTTGATCAATTTTGGAGGGTAGTCTATTTCATTAATCTTTTGAAATAAACAGCTTTTTCTATGTTAATCTTCTCCAATGAATGTTTGTTTTCTGATTTTTATGAATTACTCCTCTAGTACTTTTTTCTTCTAATTTCATTGGATTTACTTTTGTTCACTTTCTCACTTCTTGAGTTGGATACTCATTTTTTTTTTCTATCTAGGATAGGCTTAAGTATTTTTCTCTAAGTACAACTTAAGCAGCATCCAACAAGTTTTATTATGGAATATTTTTATTGTAACTCAGTTCTACGCATGTTGTAATTACAATTACTTCTACTTTGAATCATTAGTTATCAGCAGTGTGATGATTTAGTAATCATTTTGCTTTGGAGTCTAACTTAAAAAAATCTATTGTTGCAGAGAAAGTTGTTTGTGTGATGCCGGTATCACAAAATTTATTGACATTTGGTTCACGGCATAATATGTATTCAGTTTTTTAAAACATTCCATGAATTTTTTAAAAATTCATACTTCCTGATAGGGGCTGGGGAGAAAGAGTCCTAATATACCCATTAGATTAAACCTCTTGACTGTGTTATCCAAATCCTTCATATACATATCAGTCTATTCACTGTGTTTGTCCTTTGTTCTTATAATTCTGATGATTTGCTTTATATCTGGTTAGATCTACTTCCCAGGAAGACTACTGAAGAACTTTTCACTGACAGAATATTGATTCCTTCTTTTGGCTTCTCAGCAACCAGAAATCCAGTTTCTCAGGAGCCCGAGCCTCAAGACATACATCCTCAGATTACCTTGCTAGCTTCAACATGGGGGGGAAATGTATCATAATATCTTAGAGCTATGATACTTGAAGAAGCCTTAAAGTTCATCTGGTTCAACCAGTATCTATTTATCTAAATTCTGCCAGAACATCTCTGGCGTCAAGATGGTCTCTACCATCTTTGGGAAGTTCTCATTATTACAATGAGTCATAGGAAAATGTTCTAGCTCTATCTGGTATGGCTCAGTTGGTTGAGTGCTGGCCTGCAAACTAAAGGGTTGCTGGTTCGATTCCTGGTCAGGGCACATGCCAGGGTTGCAGGCCAAGTAGTTCTCCCTCCCTTCCCCTCTCTCTAAAAATATAAAATAAAATCTTTTTTAAAAGAAGAAAAAGAAAATATTCTTCTATATAGTGCCCATCAATTTTTTTTAAAGATTGCTGAAAATGTCTTCTTCTCTGGGAAAAACAGTTTTCAGTTTTTGTATTAGTATTTCCCCACATAATTCCAGGTCTTAACATCTTGATTACTGTTTTCTGAACAAGTTATAGATTTTATATAGAGATTTTCAAATCACACACACACACATAAGTGTGTCTATGTATGTAAAGTTTTTAAAGAAAGTTTTATTGGATAATTATTAAGGACACACCTCAGAAAAATATCTTATGTTGAGACTAAAACCCACTGACCCCGTCATATAATGATTTCTCTCTCTTGAGAGAAGAATGAAAGACCATGACTCTTGCCTACTATTCTTAATCACATGCACCAAGATCCATGTGATCCCTTCCCGAAGGTCAGTGGCACACTGACCTTGAGGGAGGAGCACAACGCATAGCAACAATTTTCTGTATTTTAAAAAAATCCAACTTTGCTTAGAAATTATGACAGTTTGCTTTCTATGTTTCTTTTTCTTCCTTTTTTATTGTTGTTCAAGTACAATTGTCTCCATTTTCCCCCCACCACTCTCTCCCGCCCCACCCACCCCCACCTCCCACCCTCAATCCTACCCCCCTTTGGCTTTGTCCATGGGTCCTTTATACAAAGAATAGGGAAAACTTGCCCTTTATTTACTGACATGCAGTGTTAGTTTTGAAAGTTCCAGAGTCCATAATTTATACACTGAGGAACAGTAGTGTTGTGCTTGTAGGGAGTTGGCTCTCTGGCATAGGCACTTCAGCCCTCAGCCTCAAAGTCCTCTCCAGCCGTCAAGAAAGCAAACCCCAGCTTGGGCCCCAGAACTATTCAGACACTTGAGGAGTCGTACCCTCAGACAGACAATGCAGGTAATATCTTAATATTGCTTAGCATTGTTATTTAGTAAGGAATAGAGGGGACAGCCCTTTGAATTGGTCTGTGTGTTTTGGTGCCTAAAATTTTATTATCATTGCAATTTAAAAGCTCAAAATTCAGACTTGCTAAGAATGGGTAAATGCAGTCTCTGCTTTGGCAGCTTCTTAACTGTGATCTGTTAACCTCCTTAGCTCAGCCTGACTTAGGGAGGACCTCCATGATAACCAGCAAAGCCTCTCCCCTTGGTTAAACCGAGCTAAGTTTATAAAGGAACTTTACGCAACACGTTTATGAGAAGCACTCAAGTTTCTATTTGTTTCTGGAGCCACAAGTTAAGTAAGGCTAGACCTAATGCTGTACTTCATTAAATACCACATTAGGTCACACTGGCTTTTAAGCAGCCAGGTCAAACAGTTGACTTAAATTAAAATTACTTTCAGCTAACACCTCCCCAAGTCTTTTTCACACATGCTGCTGCTAAACCACATGTCCCCATCCTGCACTTATGCAACAGTTTTTTGTTCTGGTCCTCACGTTTCCCTTCACTAATATCATCATCTCAGTTCTGACTTGTTACTCGACCAGGGGTGTCTAACCTTTTGGTGTCCCTGGGCCACACTGGAAGAAGAACAGTTGTCTTGGGTGACACATTAAAATGCACTGCAACATGTAATCACAAAAAACTCAGTGTTTTAAGTAAATTTATGATTTTGTATTGGGCCACATTCATAGCCATCCTGGTCCACATGTGGGTCATGGGCTGGACACCCCTCTAACCTATCATATTTTTGTGTCTCAAGATTGTCACCTACAGCATTTCATATCCCTCCAAAAATTTTTTGCATCCAACATTTTATCAAGCACACTTTCCATATCTTTATCTAAGATGTTGCAGAGCTCAGAGCCCTGTTTTATGTCTCTAAAGATCACCTACTAGGTGGACTTGGGACTCATTGATCAGACCCATTTAAGTATTGTTATTCATTTCATCACCTTAGTATCCAGCCAACATTTTCCTATCTTATTCCCAAGGATTATGAGAGGCCTTTTGGGGTGTGTCTTACTGAAGTTCAGGAAGAACCACATTTCTCTAACCCCTGTCACAACAGGAAGTGGGCTAAGTCTCCCCATCTGAAAGCATCCTATAGGGGGAGTCAGAGCAAATGCTGAAACACTGTAGTAGGATTGCCCGCATTTGGATTTTTTCCTCCTCTAGCACTCCTTGGCACTTTTCCATGAGATTAATTTTTTTTCATAAGACCAATTAATGTTGAGATTACAAGTCCAGAAATGGGACTGAATTTCACCGGAAGCAATATTTGCACATGATTTGTGGCCATTCAGTTTAACAATTTCCCTCACTTATGCTAAAATAGAAAATACTAGAATGTGTCAACTAGAATGTTAGAGATAAACTATGTCCCCCAGTCCCAGTCCAGCAGTCAACACCTTGTCTCTCCCCCCATCCCACCCTCACCAACTCCTCCCTAAATCAAGATTCACTAACACTGGCTTAGACTGCTTCCTCATGAGTGTCCCTCTTTCAGGTGCTCCTTTGGCTGAGCCAACCTCCTAGAGCTATCAATACCAGACCGAGTCACTCTTGCTCAAAACTCTTCAGGGACTCCCCACCATGCTCCAAATTGAGTCCAATCCTCCTCTCTCATCTGACGACCTGCTTAGAGCAGACACCTACCCATTCTTCCAACCTGATGCCATTCTTCCCTAAATGTCCCCCCAGGCCTTCCTGATGCCCATATTTGTCCCGAATGTTCCTCGGGACAGGAATATTCCAACACATTTTCAAATTTAGAAATTTTGTTCCTCTCTCAAATGATAAACTAAATGCTTTAAACTCCAAGAAGCCTTAACTGATCCCTCCATTGGAAGTTATTTCTTCCTCCACTAAGTTTCTGTTAGCACTGTGTAACTTCCAACGGCAGTTGTCTTGTGTAGAATTATTTGTGTACTTGTTTTTATCAAAGTCTCTTCTGGTGCTGAGACAATAGCTTATTCACCTTATTAGCTCACCAAGGGCCAGGCGCCTGCTAGGCAGGCAGGTGGATAGATGCCTGGCTGGCATTGAGACTCAAGAGAGGATAAATAACTTGCCAAGATCATGAAGTTTCAACTAATAGAAGTAATAATAGAGTCACTTTCATAATTCAGTAGCACTGTACCATGTTCTATTCCATGGTTTTGCTTTGATCCTTATGTGGAAGTATTAGTAAAAAAAATCCAGTTTTTAAAATTAGAACAAAAGTCTTGTATTTGATTGTTTTCAGTGTTTAAAATGCATTACCCCTTACTTTTGCATGCTTAGGAATGTAAATGTGGGAAAGGTGTGTGGTGGGTTTTTCCTACCCCAGTCTTCAAACTTCAGAAATCATTTGAAAGGAAACTCTGCCACTTGGGAACATGTGTACCACACAGTTTAAAACATCTGCAAATACATTGGAAACATTGGTCTTCAAATCTAAAAATCCCAATTGTTTGTTTTTTGGTTCTACTTATTTTCAGTGAGGGGGGGTGGGCTAGGGATCTGATGTTAAAAACAGAAATTAAGCCCCAGGATGAAATGGTTACCCCACCTAGAGATGAGTGGTTCTGGCTTTCTCCGGCTACTGTTTAACAAGAGCATGATGTTGTCAACCTGAGCCAGGGCTGATTTATCTTATTTGAATCTGAAAGGGAGCCCACATCCTTCCTGTTGCCACGCACCCACGCCAAGATGCTGAAAAGAATTCACAGAGAAAACAGAGGGGCTAATATGTGTTATGTTTCCCAGCCATCCTGTCCCCTGCACCCCTCAAACAGTGCAACGATTGGGAATGAGAGCAAACGAGGGAAGAACAGAGGAATAAAAGTATAAAATGCTCAGGAAAGGCCATCTAGAAGCTATTCTTTTTAATCCACTTCTAGTGTTTTTCAGCTGTGGTTCTGCAGATAGTGAAAGGGGGACAGAAATGCAGGGTCACTTTTTCCTTTTTCAGGTCAAATTGCTGTCTTGCACAATAGACCCACACAGACTTGCTCTCATTCATGGGTTGGCCAACTCCTACACCACCAATTTCAAAAGTGAAGAAGGCCAGTCTGTCCTTTCATTCTTCTGTGATGTTGGAGCCTGTTTCTTGCTTTTTAAAAAAAGTTTCCCCAAAGTATGGAATGGCTGAAGCACAAGTCATTTGTTTTGGCAATTCAGTCTGGATTTCCAAGTTGCCGTCAATGTCAGTAAAAAAAAAATAAATAACATGAATTATTATATTAGCATGACATGGATAGGCTGGCTGTCAAGGAAAAAACTGAAGAAAGAATGAAAAGAAAGGAAAGGAGGGAAGATGAAAGCAAGAGAGGGGAGGAGCCTTTCTTTTCTTACCAGATATTTCTTGGGTTGCCTCTAGTACTGGCAAGGCTTGTCAGTATTAGTAATCTGGTCATGTTCCAGAAAGTCACAACTAAGAATCCAGAACCAGTTGATAAAAGCAAGGACTGCTTCAAAATGAGTGAGTATGTTAGTAGCAGTTGAACACAATGTCACTACACCGTCAGAAGTTAAAGATGGCAGATTAAATTAGATATAATAGGGAAATTCTCCAGAAAAGGGAGATGTAAAATATGATTCTTTCCAGAGGAGATCATGCAGTATTTCTGGAGGTCTTATAATAAGCAAGATTACCGTCCTACAGTGTAGGCATTATCCCTACACTTAATTCCAAATTCGTTTCTGCCCATAGATTCTGAGCATACATTTATTTAAGAATATTTATGGGGTCATGAATGCTATTTATCTTGTATTGTACTGAAACTTTACCCTATTAGTTATAATTGAGCTATCTATTGACATTTTTACCCTTTAAGGAAAAACTTTAAAATCATATAAAAAATGTATAATACAACTTGCCTGGGAAATACAGAATAACTTCCAGCAGATAATTAGATGCTTTGAAAATAAATAGAAACATGATAGAACCTGAACTAAAAGAATAACCAGTTCTTTCCCCACCCCTAGGATATTTTAGAATATTGGAGTTCTCCTTTTATTAAGTGTTTATTGGGTTTTTCAGGAACTCCTAAAGTTTTTTCCTGTTAAAAGTATAATCTTATCATATAAAACCCACTTACTTGGCTACACAGAGCAAATGGAATCATCCTTTCTTCAGGGTAGCCCAGTCTGTATATCATAAACACACCTATTATTGCCACTAAATTTTAGCTATTTCCCCAGAAAGATTTAATCAAAAGTTCATAACATGTGAGATATCTGCAGACAACATTTGGGGCTGCAAACATTGAACAAATGCAGGGTATTTTTTTGTTCACCTTCACCCTTGAGTTACCAACCCTTAGGAATTGGCCACAGACTCAAATGTCAGCACTAGAAGAAATATTCACAATTATCTGGATCAATCACTGTAGAGGGCAGGCTTAGGAAGAGTGGCTTACCTGAGGTCACCAGCGGGTCAGGGTGGGACAGCCAGAGGCATGTTTGCTTTCTGTGGAATCGTGTTTTTCAGCTCTCAGGGAACATAGGCCGCCAGACAGTTTACCACTTTTGGTCAAATGCCCTAAATCTTTGACCTGGGTTAATTTTTGATTATTGAGTGTTGTCCAGAGACATATAAGACAAACCACAGTTGCCAGCAACAGAGGTTCTTGTTTTGTTTTTTAACATTCACTCAGTAACACAGGTTAAAAAGAAATAGATAAAAATAATTTTAATAATATATTTTATTTAAGGTGATATATCCAAAACACTATCATTTCAACATGCAGTCTATATTTTTTAATTATTAATGAGATATTTTACATTCTTTTCTTCATTCTAAGTCTTTGAAATCCAGTTATATGCATGTATTTTACACTTAGGTCACATCTCAGTTTGGACCAGCCACTGTGGTTAGTGCCTACATACCATATTGGCCAACGAGGTCTATAAAAAGCAAGATTATTATAAATAATAATTTGAAGAGGCCCAAGCTTTGCAACGAACCACAGGCCCCTAACCCTTGAATTGTAAATGTCTCTATGTCTAGTTCACATTTCTTTTAATTCTTGCCCTTGATAGGCCATGCTTGTTTCCTGAAAACCCAGAGAGAGGTAAGCAAGAATGAAGTGCTATACAGTGAGTGTATCTATTGAAAACATGCCTCACTCTTGCTAAGATAATGTTGCTGTATGTTATGTTACTTCTGCCTTCCTCGAATTCCATGAAGTTCCTTATTTCCTTAATGTCAAAAGTTCTCTTAGCAGCTGCAGCTGTTTCCTGTGGATAGTGTTCTAAATGGCTTTTCTTTATGTGATACCTTGAACTGGGACTGTTATTGGAATGAGTATGTATTCCAAAACCTGTGTCCCAAGTCAGTCTACTTAACAGTCTTCTAAGAAATAAGTGTTAAACTTTAGCTGTAACTTTAAACAGTTCATCTCTCACTTTGACCTAATTGAGAAATTTAATGTTAAAATATGTAAGGAGAGAGATCAAAGGAGAATATTTTTGCCTTCTGTTTGTTCATGCATCATCCTTCACCTCTCCCAACCCCCACATCCAACCAGCTAGGCAAAGGCAACACATGGAATAGTAATGAATAACTGCAGAAGCAGAGGCTTTTTCTCATCATTGAAGTAGAAGTAATAGTGCCTACCCCCACTTGTGAGAATGAAGCATAAAGCTTAGTATCTGACACATAGTGCTCAACAAAAATGATAGCTATTGTTATTATTTACTTTGCCATTGCTTCAGAAAATGGGATGGACAAAATAGAGAGCGAGTAGGTGTATCTATTCTGAAAAATGGAAAGGCAGCCTGCCAGCTTTTTTTAGGACATTATCCACATGATTCTTGGAACCAAACCAGGCTCCACCCAGAGCTGAGAGCTTTTTGTTTGCAGCGTGTCTTCAGCATGACTGTGCGAACCAGCCTCCCTTCCAACGATAACAGGAATGTTGGAGCCAAAATGATAGCTCGTTTCAAAGGCTGCGAAACAATGGCAGAGGGCAGAGCTGACCCAAATAGTGTGTTTCAAGTCATCAGGGCACATTCACATATGGTTTTCATGGTGAACGGTGACAGCCGTACAGGAGAAGGCAGTGTAAGTGCTTTGGATGTTGTTCAGGATGCTTCTTTAAACAGTTCCATGGAGAAAGGAAAAAAATGAATATAAGACTTGTAGAATAACTCCCTCTTCCCTTGACTCTTTGCCTTTTCCTTTGCTACCCAATGAACCCTTTTAGCTGGAGCCCACTGGCTCTCCTTGAAGCTTCCAGGCAGCATCTTTTGGTTGAACACAACTAAAACCATGCTGAGTAGTGACTTGGCATTCATGACATAAGTACGGTTCTCTTATTGAAAACTGATGAGTTCTTAAAATACTCTGGAATCACTTTCTCTCTCTGCTGATCTTCCTCAGTCTACTTGCTAACATGATGCTTGAAAGAGTAAAATACTGACACTTAGGCGGGAAGATAATGGAGAATCCTGGGCTATGTGCAGGCCTCTGTGGACACATTTTAATTTTTTGAAGAATATTGTAGTTATCTAAATTATTTGTCTAACCATTCATCCTGAGTATCTGAATTCTCTGTAAGTTGGCATCTCTCCTTTGGTAACCACTTTTCATCGGCTTCTGTGATCCAGACATAAGCACTAAGATCACACAAGGTGTGGCCTTTCTCCTGATTTGCCTGAAGTTTTAGCTCTCGTTACTGTTAGCAAGTTCTGAAGATGAAGCCCACCTATAAAGTCACTGCCTTGCAGCATAGAGAACAATCAACTTCTTTACCTGTCCTTGCACACCACACCCTTTTTTTCCCCTTGCCTTAGCTAGGCAGCTGCATACTTTAGCAAAAGAGAGAGCCATTAAAAACATACTGAATTGTGGTATATTTATGCCGTGGAATACTATTCAGCAATAAAACTACTATAATGAGTAAAGTAATAAAAACTACTATAGTACTCAGCAATAATGAACTACTGACATGCACATTATCAATTTTTGACTTATTGTCAAAAATAAGTAGACTCAAAGAATATGATTACATTTATATGAGTTCCTGGACCGGACAAAACTAATCTGATTGACTGTAGAGGGGCACTGCCAGATCTTTCTAGAGTGATGAACATGTTCTCAGGCTTAGTTTACACAGGACTTAGTTTACACAGGCATGTACATCTGTCAGAGCTTACCGAACTGCACACTTAGCACCTACACATTGAACTGCATGAGAATCCTATACCCAAACATAAAAAAGAAAAAACATGAAGAAAGAGGGAAGGACTTGAAAA
The DNA here is from genome assembly GCA_004027475.1 of Anoura caudifer. Classification (NCBI taxonomy): domain Eukaryota; kingdom Metazoa; phylum Chordata; class Mammalia; order Chiroptera; family Phyllostomidae; genus Anoura; species Anoura caudifer. The sequence goes on along the minus strand of PVKU01003838.1, from coordinate 24,231 downwards.
TTTCACAATACTTGTTAAACATCCCCAAATTGTTAGACATTCTTTTTATTTCTGAGGGTTTTTTCCAAAGCTGGACACCACCCCTTTTTGTACCAGGTGCACGGTGGGACAGCAGGTGCCTGTTTCTTTCGCACGCTTCCTGGAGCCACAGCACATGAGTGGCCAGCCTCACTTCAGAGGCACAGAGTAGTTCCTTCCTTTTCCCAAAGCTCATCTTAGATTGATTATATGGGGAACTGATGTTTTGTAAGTTGTACAACGGAAATTTATTATTACTTGAAGAATATTTTTTAAGGCATATAGTCACTCTCTAATTAATGGTTGGCTGTGTTAATTTGGAATTTGCAAAGACTACAAAAAGAACCAGGACTTTTTGTGAAGTGTTCTGTGTTGTGAAATGTAGATGTTAACATTAAATTCTAAATCGTTATCCCCTCACCCTCTCCCTCCAGCCCATCTGCCCTGCTGTTTAGTAATCTTCTGAAAGACAAATCTATTGTGTGGCTCTTACTCAGAATCCTTGATGGCCTGCTCCTCCTTTCACATCTAGGTCCCTGCCTAACCCTCTTCTGGTTGTCTGCCTACACGCTTTTGGTGCTTGTCACACCAAACCAGGCTGCACCCTGGAATGCTCCTTCCTGGATCTGCGCCCTCATAAGAGCTGTTCCTCAGTCTGTGGAGGACTTAGCCCACCCCACTCCTCCACAAGTCCTTCCTGCAGCCCCAGATCACATGCTCATCTTCTGAAAATCCGTCCAGCTTCCACAGAGTAGAAGTGACACCCACACGCCTGAGCCCCTCAGAGCACCATGTATATTTATTCAGGAGAACACGCTTGCCACAGTGAAGCGGAACAAATCCTTTCCGTGACTGCCTTCTCCCACTGGCTGGACTCTTCAGCTATGAGGATGGCATTTTGCATCTTTGTGTTCTCTGCACACTGCTGGACACACAGTCTTGGTCCATAGATGGTGGATGGATTCATTCGTGTGTTTGTTCATTCTACGCTGCGGTAGCCCTCTTTGTGGGACCTCTGAAGAGGATACAAATAAGAACCAGAATGTGCGGTGGCCCTAGCAAAACAGACGTTCAAGAACAGTGTTACAGTGTTCTGGTCCTGTTCTCTTTGCTTTCTTTGTCCAAGTGGTAACAAGAACCTGATAATGCTCTCCTCTTATGTTGCACTTTCTACCTCTCCTCTGCATGAAAGAATTCCTACCCAGTTCTGAGAAAGAAAACCAGAACATAGCACTAATAATGTAAAACAGGGCAGGAAAAAAGTAAAAGATATAATACATGTACCACCTAACAATAAATCAGCTTTCTACATTCCCTAAATACCTTTGCATATACCACTGTGTTTTATCGTCACAAAAACCCTGTGAATTAAGCGGGGAAGGGATAATTGTTTCAGCAGGCAAATGAGAAGGCTGAGGTGAAGTAAAGGCCAGATGATTTTGCCCAAAGTCACACATCTGGTTAATGATAATGCTAAGATCCCAAGTCTCTATGCTCCCGCCAGGCTGGGAGATCATTCAGAAGTACGAGTTCCCAGGAAAGATCAAATAATTGCTGGGAAAGCACTTCCGATCTCCAAGGAAAACAAGTCTTTCCAGCTGAGTGCCCTCCCTAAAGGCCTGAAGAGTATCATCTGCTGAATAGCTACTTTTTTGTCTTCTGTATGAACCACCCCAGGCCAAAGGCCCCTGTGAAATCTGGGAGAATCAAGAACACTGCACACCACCAAAATATACAGGAAACCTATGGAATAACTAACTGTCCACTTAGATAGAAATTAGAGAATAACTTAAGTCCTTTCCAGGACACAGGTGTGGGTGCTGATGCAGACACAGGCTTTGTTGTTGTTGTTGGTGTGTGTGTGTGTGTGTGTAAGTGATGAGGCAGCTCTTTCTGTTAGGCCAATGTAGCATTGAAAAGCAAACACGTTAACAGCAGGATAATAGCTGCTGAACCTACATTTGCAGCTGTGGCTGCATCATTTCTCTGGGGAAGGCAAGTGGCTATTCTCCAACCCTTCATAAAGGGCAAGCATCGGAAACAAAAAGAGAACTTGCTCATATGCAGTACTGCATGGTCCAATTTCATGTCCCGCATTAGATGGCTAACTCAGGAACTGACTGCAGAGACAGCTTATTGGCTTCGAGACCCAGGATTCATTCTACAAGACCTTTCAGGCCTCTTTTTTTTCTATAATAAATAAAATCTCATGTATTTCTGTTGGGAATAAAAGAGCCAGATCTTTTCAGACACTAACAAAAGAGGGCCTATGAATTTGGTGCACCTTACTGATGCTACACAAAGAAGACCACCATCATTTCCAACCTTAAATGTATTCATAATTGTGTTTAGAACAAAGCTGCCTTTGACATCAAATTGTAAGCAAATTCCTTTCTCTGGGTTTAGGTTTTATATGGTACGACAATTAAACAAACTATAGGTCATCTAGCACAATGCCTGGTGAACTCATCTCAGGTACCCGTCTCTGGGATCCTCTTGTCCTTTTATTACATGCACTCTGTCTTGCTCCCTCTTTACCACTTATCTTTCTTCTGAGATCTCCACTGGCCAGTTTTGCTAGCCAAATGTACAATCATTTCACTGGTCACAGTAAGAACATGAGCTTCTGAAAGAAGAGGCACTGAGAGCCCTTGGATAGGACACAGGAAGGGACTGCTCACATGCACTGTCTTGGTTGAAGCCCTCATCCCTCTGACTCTATAGCCAGAATAACACAGAAAGTATTTCCTTTTATTTTCATGTGAAACCTATTTATGCAGCTGCTTCAGGGATCTGGAATAAAACATGGGGAAGGGAATCATGATGTGAAATAAGAAATACAGAGAGACAGATACAGAAAACTACATTTTTGTTGTTGCTCCTGGAATAACCCATTAAGTTTTAACCTTGTCCTTAATTTGGAATTCTGGGCAAAACCATGATGTTAAAGAATGTCATCAAGCCCATTTTTAGTCGCAGTGTTTACAGAGCTTTCCCAAACCTGGATCGCATGTGACCGTGATGTAGGGCAAATTGTAATTTGTTAATTGTGTGGATGTTTGCAGTATGGTGACCTTGTCACCAAGACTTCCTTCTGTCCTTTTAATTTCCTCCTCAATTAAATAGAAAGGGAGCAATAAGTAGCTTCCAGGTTGTTTTTGACCTAAAGTGGTAAATGATACATTCCCGCATTTATATTTGGCTTTTGGCCTTTGAATTTAAATTTAGTTCCTCAAATAGTGGGACTGTTCTGTTCAGCTACTAAATCTTTTAGGTTCTTTCTCTACAGAGCATGTCTGAATTCTTCTCTTTATCAGAGGTTGAGATTGATAAATTCTCCCTCTCCCACTTATTTCACAGATGAGTTGCAGTAAGCCATGCATTGACTCAAATCATCTTTATCCTGGGGTTCTGGGATTGGAAGTTGCTGAATACCATGTAAATGAATAAACCCTGGCTTCAGACCCAGAGAAAAGGTTGGATATTGATATTGGTGTATACACCTTCAATATAATTGGGAATGTAGCATCATATTACTATTCCTTGGGGGTGTTTCTGCATTGGAGATGTTGATTTGCACTCTAAATGTTGCAGTTTTTTGTTTTGTTCTGTATGTGAAAGAATGGGAATGGACTTTCAAGTCAAATAGACATGGATTTGAAATCTGATTCCATCACTTCCTAGCTGTTTGCTTTTAGGCAAATTCCTTTCCCTGAGTTTAGGTTTTGTACAGTAAAACAATTCAACAGACTGTAGGTCATCCAACACAATGCCTGGTATAAAGTAGGCTCTCAAAATTGTTTATCCCTGTCCCCTTCCTTCTGGGACAAACTTCTGCGAGGGGGCCCAAAAGAGGTAGGGTTTTCTATGAATTCTTTGGTTGAAGATTTTGTTTTCATCACTGCCATTCCTACAAAAAGAGCAAAACCTTTCTAGCGGAGCTGCAAGAGGCAACGTGGCATGGTCTAGTGGTTTTTAAAGTGTGGCCTCAGACCAGCAACATCAGAATCATATGGGAACCTGTCAGAAATACAGGTTTTCAGACCCTAGCCCAGCCCGGCTGACTCGGAAACTCCAGAGGTAAGGCTTGACAGCCTGTGCACTCACGTGAGCCGGCCCTCCGGTTGACCTTCGTGTGTAAAGCTTGAGGACCACTGGTGTAGTCAAGGAAACACTGGGCTAGCTTTTGCCGTCTTCTACATAAACTGGCAGTCATTTCTCCATGCTGGGCCTCGGCCTCCTTGTCCCTGTGAGGAGAGTTGGGATTGAACCAAACGTCCTCTGAGATCTTTTCCAGTTCTGACAGCTGGGGTAGCATTTCCTTAGTGATCATACTCTAAAGAGCAGATAAAGGGAAAACAACTTTGTTTTCACTATTTCACAGTACATTATTATAGAGAATGAAAATAAGCAAAATGAGGAGACTTAGAACCATCCATAATTTCAACGTCCAGAAATGTTCCTTTGTGCTATGCTATTTCATTTCTGTTTATTTCTCCATGAATGCACATGTGTACATTAATCTGAGTGTAGGTACATAAACATCTCCCTGCAGTCACTCAGCGTCTACCTGCCAAGGGTCTGCGCCATGTTAGGCATGGCTCTGGACACTGCAAGTGCACAGTGAACAATCATGAAGAGCTCCTGCCCCCATGGAGTATTCATTCTCATGGGTGGAGGCAGCCAATAAACAAGAGAATAGATAAATAATTAAAATAAGATCATTTCTGAGAGTGTTAAGTGCTGTGGAGGAAATAAGAGAGCTATGTGATAGAGGGGCAGGGCAGTGGCCAACTGAGAGTTTATGACAGGAAAAACCTTTCTGAAAAGGTGCCATCTGAGCTGAGACCTGAATCCTGGGAAGCAGCCAGGTATGCGTGTGTTTTGGGGAAGAGCATTTTAGGCAAAGGGAAAAGCTTGTGCAGAGGCTGAAAGGCAGCCAGCTTGGCTGAGGAAGAGGCATGAAAGGGAGAGGGGTAGAAGATGAGGCCAGAGGGGGATAGATAGGCAGAGGCCTGAGTCAGGATGGCTGTATAGTTTTAATTTATTCTATATACAATAGGAAAGCACTTTAAGACTAGGAATGACTTTTTTAAGAAGATCGCTCTGCCATATGAAGAATGGATGTAGAGGGCAGGAATGACAGCAGGAAAAATTGGATCATATAGCCACCTAGTGTTTTGTAACTTGCATGCTTCCCTTGACTTTATCATGAACATCTTTCAGGATTATTAATATTCTGCCACATTATCATCTTTAATCTGCATAGGAATCTGGTATGATACCACATTTTGTTAATCCCCTGTGGGTAAGTACCTAGATTATTTCCAGCTTCTTATCACAAATAACACTGAAGTGAGTGTTGTTAAATCTTTGTGCCATCCTTGTTGTTTCCTTAGGATAATTCCTGGAAGTGGAAATCGTTGGCCAAGAGCAGGATACATCTGAAGGCTCTTTCTTGAGTCTATCAGTTGATTCCATCTGTAATTCTGTAACTGGGCATTCTCTGGTCATTTAATACCTTTAGTTGACAGACTTTTACCAGCCTGGGACCAGAGGGAGGCAACTGAGGCATTCTCCTTAAGTACTTAATTTAAAGGCACCCCCCAAAAACTCAGTAATCAAGGTAAAGAATATCTTAGTGCTATCTATTTTATCGTGACTATTGAGCTTTTTGGCATCTCATTCCATTTTGCTCCTAGGGCAAGTGTCTCACTCACTTCACCCTAAGCCTAGCCTTGGCACTGTAATATAGGAAAACCATAAGTGATGGTTTGTCTCTGGATTTGAGCCTCATTTTCACTTATCCTTAATGATGTACAGAATTATTACATTGTTCACTCAGTTGCTACCTACATATTAACATTGTGTGTTTCCCTTATCAGCTTCATTCTTAAGTAATTAGCAAGCACAGATATATAACAGTAATGGGTCTTAGATTCCCATTGGTCACTTACAGGTGTGTGGGGTACAGCTGTCTTAACTGCCATACTTTTCCCGGACCTTGTGAGTGCCTGCAATCATGTGTGATGTGCTTCCTGTTCCTACTAGTTAACCTGAGGCTACACCTAGGTCTGCATGGCTCCTCCATGGGATTCATGGGAACCCACTCTCTGTCAAACTAGCCTAATCTCCCAGTCCCAACAGCGGCCAGTTATTTTTTCCATTCTGCTTAGACTCTTTCATGCTCTCTACCTTTCTAGGAAAACAGGAGGACAAAAAAATGAAGGTTGGAGCTTTTTGTTGGTTTGGTTAACAGAAAAGAGAAATAGGCCAGAACCCAAAAGATAAAACTCTTCAAGTGACCAAATGAGTTTTCAGTTCCATATTTTAGTTCCTTCTCTGTATCACCACTCCCAGCACTTGGTCTCCACTCTGATGTCAGGAGCATTTTAGGCTCTTGCAGCAAATGATTGAAGACAATGAAGGAATCTTTGTAGGTTGCAGGAGCCACCACCCCCCCACCTCTCAACCACAGGGCTGTGCGCTCATGGTGCCATTGACCTCACACGCAGGCCCCCATCCCCAGCTGGTGTCAGCCTCTGACGGTTACTGGGCTGGGCGGCCGCAGAGCCAGGACTACCACCGACACCCCAGGGGTTCTCCACACACTGCCAAGCAAACTCTCTTTTCCTCAGTCATTTCCTCCTTTTCATTACTGAATCCAGTGAGCCTATCTGCAGCAAACAAGTGAGTGTTGGTCATTGAGTGCTTTAGGTAGTTGGTTAGCAAGAATGATTACCATCAGTAAAAGCCACAAGTCCCCAGACTATTAACCCAAAATGTTTCAAAGCCATATCTCTCCAGATCATTCAGTTCTGGTCAAAGGGTGAGTGTATCTGGTTGGCAGAGGACTCTGCTCTAGCATAGGAAAAGGAGAAGGCCCAGGTGACCTTGCTCAGATGACATTGAGATGGTGGCTGCTTCTGGGATCCAGTGTCTGATTGGATCCAGCAGCCCCTTTGCTCTCTGAAGGCCCCAGGGTGTCCAGGACAGGCCCTGCACTCAGGTGACTCAGGCCCTCTGGGGAACAGTGTAATGGGAGAGGCTGGCAATGCTTCGTGGGGCCACGGAAGTGATCCGTAAGGAGTCAGAATGTGGCTGTTTCTATTCCCTTTGAGCTTTCTGATCTCATATCACACAAGGCCAAGAGGACTCTGCTGAAAATGACAGGGCTTTCAGAGCTGTTTCTTCATGTATTTGAGGAAGCAGTGGAGCTAAATATAACCCCTTCTGCCTTGAGATCCATGCACTCTTCTTTGTGTTATCAGTTGTCAGATTAGGGCTTCCAAGTAGTCTATGCTTGAACACGACCAGTTAGGTGAAAATGAGCTTACTGCATGTAAAAATGCTGCCTGATTGGAGTGCCTCAGTGACCCCTGGAATTGACTCTTTGATGGTATGATTCACACTCAGTTTTTTTAACCCAAGAATTACACTAACACCTCCTTTTCTCTCTAAAAGATAAACAACCCTCCATCCCCACCTTCCAAATAATACATTAAAACACATGCATATCATATGACTGCTGTGGTTCCCTTTGAATATTCTAGGCAGTGGATTCTTCCTGCAGTTTAAACCACATAAAGATTAGGCAGAAATTCAACTTTCTCTCCTTTTCATTTTCTTTCTTCTTTTCTCTTAATTTATATCAGAATAATTCATTTTACTGCCTACTCAGTTAAACTTCTCTCATGTTATCCTCAATCCAAGGTGATTAGTTTGGCACGTGGCTGGACGCCAGTGATGGCAGCCAGGAAGTCTGTGGATGTCATTTGTGCCTGGGATAGAAAAGCCAGTCATGACCCCAGGAGAACCCCAGGCTCCAGCATGCCTCCTGTCCTCACACTGACTGTTCAACCTGTGGTTTATTGAGCACCTACTGTGTGGCCAGATAATGGTCTAGATGTTGTCTACTAATTTGAATCATATGAAATGCGTGTATCCCTTTTTTAGCTCAAAGATGATCAGATATCAGTAAATTCTTATCAGTGATTAATAGCAGAATATGACTATTCTTATAAAAATTGGCAGAATCCACATTTTTCAAGAAAGAAACCAGAATAAGTTTAGTCACATAAACAAAATGTAAACCCTACCCCTGGATCCTGGCCTTCAGCTTTCTGTCACCCTGAGGCATTGAGAGAGGATAGGAGAGCAGAAAAATTAAAGGAAACCCGTCTCAGAACTGAAAGAGTGAAATTGAAAGCATTAAAGAAAAAAATCACTCCTGTCTCTCCCCACAGGCCCAAATAATGAACTGCCTGTCTGAGGCACTTCTTGAGACAGTCGGCTGGGCAGGCAGCAGGCAGCCCCAGTGGGGACTATAGCAGTCCCAAGTGAGTGGCAAAACCCAGTGGGGCTGCAGGATGCTGAGACCGGTTCTGTGGCCTTCCTGACACCCAGGCCAAACTCCATTTGTATTTATATCATATCACCATCTTGATTTCATTCCAACATAACATCATCGTCTCCCACGCATACGTAATAATTTAAACTAAACAAATTGCCTCCACCCTGAGTACATTACTGGTACTGAATAACAGTAGGTTTCAGGTGCCCAGTAGAATCAGTCAAGCTTTTGACACCGTGAAGATATTTTTAAACCTAAAGGAACAGTAGCTACACAATAGTAGGTACTTTGCCCTGGGGATATTTAAGTTTCAAAATAAGAAGATTATGAGAATGGACCAACGGAGGGAGACCTTCTAGCCAATCCATGCACTTTCCCCGTTTGTCCACCTAGAGATGGGGGAGGGAAGGACAGCAGCAGCCATTCTTGGCATCTAGAGGAAAAATGAATGGAAGCGAGGGTGACATGGAGCCACCCTTATACAACCTCCCTGAATGAGAGCAGACAGAGCAGAAGGAAGACAGAGGGAAGCTCCACAAGTGAAGCAGAGAGTTCCCTGCACTTCTTTGGTTCATTTTCTCACTTCCTGTTCGTTGTCATTGGAATGTATTTATTACAGGCCAGGTTGTACCAGGCATTGTGCTTGTGTTGGGCTCAGAGTGCCCAGAATCATGAACACAGATGCCAATGTGAAGGCACGCACAGAGGAGACACGCTGCCTGTGTGTTAAAGAACCATGGCTCTTTACCAGAGCTTGCCTTTCAGACTCATCTAGATGTTTCCTGTTCCTGGCAGGGAGCACCACATTCACAGCAGCACCCTGTCATGGTGAGCTTTGTGTTGAAGATGACAACGATGATGATGTTGCTGTCTCCAAGATGAGCTAGGGTTTGAGTGAGGAACACACAAGCCAACCCTCTCCCTGGCAGCCAGGGGTAGCAGGGAAGGAAGAGCAGGAAACAACAGTGAGTTTTCCAGAACCTCACACTAGCTGTCTTCATCCCGGAATCGGAGCCCTGAGAATGTTCACACAACCACGTGCCTTTCCCCAGCACTCCTCCTCAGCGAGCTTTCCTCTGGCTGCAACCACAGGCCTAGGGGGAACCAAGCTCCAAAGACACATATGAGTAGATATTGTAAGCCTTCGGTCTAGACCCGTGCAGTAGAGTGAGCCCCCCACATTGTCAATGGGGCTATACAAATGCAGATTCCTGCCCCCCACAGACCTGCAGGGTACACATATCCCCTGGTTCACGTAGGCGTGTTCCTTTAGGGTTTGTGCTTGGGGGTGGAATTGCTGCTCATAGGATTGATGCATCTTCATCTTCATTAAATATTGTAAAACTGTTTCTCCAAGTTAGTTGTACCAATTTACATCCCACCAGCAGTATATGTGAATTTTGTTCCACATTCTCTCCAGGATAGCAGGTCCTTAAAAAACATCTTTTTGTTATATCCCTGATGAAATGCTGTAGGAAGTTAACTCTTGTTTATATCAATTGGCCTATGGTAAAATTGGTTTCATCATACATAGTTTCACCGCAGTTCTACAGCCTATTGACGATGTTAAGGGAGGGCTCACTATACTCGGTGTTGGCAATCGAAAGTTCTGCCCATAGCAGCACTTCTCTGTGCTGGAGTCACAACATAGACACGAAGGAGCGTTTGGGGTAGGTTTGGTTTGGTTTTGTCTTGTCTTGTTTGCAAAAGATTCACAGTTTGTTACCTGGCCTAAATGAGAAAACAAAATGCTCTGGTACCCAAAAAAGGTGATACAATTTATTTGTTTGCTTAACAATGGGGAAACAGGACCAAAGTAAAAAAGGAGAAATTTAAGCCATTATTTTAAGCTGCAGAACAATCAAGTGTTTGAGGCATAAAGGAAATAATGAGAAAAATGGGAGGGAAGATTAACCAGCAAGTGTGTTAAAGCAGAAACAGAGTCACAACAGTGGAGGTAGGGTTAATAAAAACAAAGTTAGTAAACAGCTTAGCAGGTTTGGAAAGGCAAAAATTGGTATAAATAATCAATTTGTTCTGTAAGGGATACATAGATTCACTAATTTTTAGCAACAGTTTAATTTTAGCAGTAGAACCTACATAGAAAATGTAAAAATTAAAAGGGAAGCAAGATGGCTAGGAAGTGAAGAGGGGTTTCGAGGGGAGCACATTCAGGGACTGTGTGTCCAGATTAAAAATGAAACCTGGTGGAAACTAAGACTGTGTAGGCTGGTTATACAAAGGACCATTTTTTCCACCTGGGCTGATAATCAGCATGTTGGGTCAGCCTTTGTCAAAGAGAATTATGGTAGAGCTGTCGCCTGTGCTCGTTCCAAGTATGTGCCATTGTTACTCACTGAGTCAGCTTGGGTTGTATTCACCCAGAACTGGGGCAGAGTGTGAAGGCACATTCGGGTCACCGTTACCTGGAGCTCAGCATAAATGCTGAGGACAGGCCAGTTCTGATCAGTGCTGGGGCCAACTGCTGCTGCTCAGGCCTGCTGACCCATGACTGCTGCTGGTGGATGAGCAGGAGTCCTATCCTCTAGGATAGCCTGTAGGTGAGCCTGTAGGTGTGAGCAGAGCTTTGTGGCTGAAATATAAGCCACATTCTGACCTTAGCCCAAAGAATTTGTTAATATTATATACGTCATGCAAAACAGGTGTAACTAGCACTTGCGCATCACAATAAAGACATCCCTGTTAGACTTGAGGGAGTAAATGCCCCACAGTTGGAAGGGGAGAGTGGTGGGTCTCTGTTTACCTTAGTCTTACCTGCACTTCTCACTCAAGACCCTTCTTCAAATTTCCTCTTGAGGACATCAGTTCATTGTCAGGTATTAGCTCTTGCATGCCCTCTTTAGTGCGCAGTGTCTGTCTCCAGATGTCCTGCATTGCAGTATCGATCTCTGTTGCTGTCTGTTCTTGTCAAGTGTAGGCAGCTAGCTACACAGCAGCACACAATCTCTATTTCCCACTCCTACCAGCCCCAAAAGATCTTGAACTTCTTTCTGTGACAGAGCTCTCAGAAAATGTAATCACATAGTCTTGTAGTAAACCACCTCTGCAACTATATGGTTTCAAATCTGTATGCTCCCCGGCAACAAAAGCTACAGCTTTGATACAGTATGAGGTATGAATTATGCATAGACACTTGGTTAGAATGGATAGAGTTGTTTGTCCAGCTGAGTAAGTCACATCTTACTCAAAACCCTCTCTGTCCACCTGTGTGCAATCTCTTCCCATTCTTTGCCTCCTTGTCTTGCTCCCCCCATGCTTCTCTTTTCTTTTTCTCATTTCAATATGTGCCTCTCAAGACCCAGCTTCACTCCCACTTAGTACTGAATCAGCACTTAGTCATCTGGATAATGTACAAATGCTTTAGCCTGTGAGCACATGGTTAAGAGTATACGTCTTAGATTCAGTCAGGTCTAGGTTAAAATCCAGCCAGCCTAGCTATGAGCCTTAGGCAAGTAACTTGACCTCCCTGCACTTGCTTCCCCATTCGTAAAATAGTGCTGATAATAGTAAGATGATAGTAATACCTGGTTCACAAGGCTGTTGATGGGTTGAAGCAGACAGTTTGCCAATAGCACATAGCAAAGCAAGAGGCACCATAGTGAGCGCTCAGTAGAACGATACGTAGTTGTTTATGACCTGGCTTTGTTTCCAACCACCTTCCCAGGTGCACATATCCATTCCACTAAGCTATAAGCTTCACTTGAGCAGATGCTGTCTCCTTCGCTCTCCAAGCCCAAAGCTTCGCAGTATGCCTGGCACATATTTCAGTGTTCCATCAATATGGGAACAAATCAAATAAGTCACATGGAACCATACCGTACCATACCTCTGCCCTCTCAAATGTGCCATCTCACCCCCTCCTTGCCTGGGCCAGTGTCCAGTCACTTTCACAGTTGATGACCTGGATGAATGTGGGCTTCCTCTGTGCTCCCTTCCCAACCCAAGTCCACTGATTGACTTGTCTGTCTCCCTCCTGAGTATGTATAATAAGCTCAAGGGCAGGGGCCTTGTTTACTTGACTTTATATCCGCAGCCCTTTGCACAGTGCCTGTCACATGGAGAGGATCAAAATATGTTTGCTGGATAAAGGCTAAATATAAATAAAGGATATGTGCAGAGAAACAAGAATGCAAGGGAAATTAAACAGTTGAGAACTGGTAATTTGTTACTGTGGCGACTTCCGTGTAACTTTTGTTGTGGGGGAGGAGTTTCTTTGTTTTTATTATTGTTTTCTTTTTAACTTCCTCATTTCCAGCAGTTCAGTGGGGGGGACCATTGTACCTAGTAAACCTAGGGAAGAGCCAAAGAGAATTGGAACTGCATTGTGATGAGGCTTTTACAAAAAAGAGCAAAGAAGATGACTGGGAAGAGAGTATGCCTCTCAAACGGGAGCATGGGATAGTCCAAAGATGTGATTACATTAGACATGGACTTGGATCCAGGTCCCAGTGACTGGGTAGCCCTGGGCAAGTTACTTAAATTCTGTGAGTCCAAGGTTTCTTAACTGTGAAATACCCTTTGAAGGTTGTTCTGAGAATTAAATGAAATAACATATGTGAAGTGTCAACCAGAAAATATATTCTCAATAAATGGTAGCTATTGTTACAATTTGTTCTTGTTGTTATCCTACTAATCTGCCTTAATCCAAGGTTAACTGTCAGTATCAAAGGAAGTCAGATGATTTTATTAGTTCTAGAGGCTGGGAAAAAAATAAGCAAGAGACCAAGTCTTAGATTTTCTTCCTTCTTGGGTTGGGGTACAGGCTATCTACTATAATCAAAAGACCCCACCTCACTCCCCCCACCAAAACAATGGCTTACATGAAATAGATGCTCATGCCTTTCTCATGTTAGGGTCTGAGATCAGAGCTCTCAGGTGAACAAGCAGCTGTGCTTCACAAGGCCATCCAGGGGACAGGCTGCTTCCATCCCACAGCTCTACCATGTTTTGTTAGGTTGCCATCCTCTGTTTAGTTGAAGCCAGTTCACCAGCACCACATCTACTTTTCAGTCCAGAAAAAGTGAGGTGGGGGAAAGAATGGAGTGCAATCTACTCCCTTTTGAAGGGAGTAGATTCATTCATCAGATGAATATATCACATCCACATACAATCAGCCAGGATTAAGTGACATGGCCACACATTGCTGCAAGGGAGTCTGAAAAGTTGAGTGTTCAACTGCATAGCCATAGATAGGCCTTGTTAAAACCCTGTTACGGTGAGAAAAGGGTGGATTCAGTGGGACAGTGAGCAGTCTGCCACACCCATCACTGCCTTCATTCTCCCACTAGTCACTTATTTTCAGTGATGTGGATTTGGTCCTCAAAATTTCAAGGCTCTGTTTCTTTATGCCCAGGACCAGAATCCTGCAGACTCTCAGGAAAGGGGAAGATAAACCTCTGTGCTGTCACCTTTAAGGAAATAACCTCAAGTTCAGTTTTCAGTTACTTTTCAGAACAACACTAAAAAAAAAATCATATTCTGCCTCCTTGATATTCCAAGAGAAAGTCATTATTGAATTGCATTACTATAAATCTTATAAGCAAAAGTATTTACAAAATGTATGCCAGTGTATAAATTAGTCTTCTCTTTTGGATTTGTTAGCAGAAATCTGACTGGATTTCTATCAGGTGCCAAGTAGGTCATCAACAAGTGGTCTAGGCCATGTAATACATGTTCTTCCACATCAGATGGCCACGATTTGTCATCCCAAATACTGTTTTCATATGCTGCTGGGGAAAGCATTTACTGTCTTCAGTGGGTTCTGTGTCCTCTTCCTCTTGTTATTCCCTCCTTTAATTTCCTTGTCTCTCTGCTGGCACTCAGCTTGCAGTCACGAGTGTAGACCTCTTGTGAAAGCCTCGCTGAAGCAGCTACCACACAGTCAACCAACCTGGCCTCACCAGGGGTAAGGAAAGTAAGCTCCACTTGATCTTAGCCAAAAGGCCAAGAAATGGTGAATAAAGCCGGAGACAGTCTCATTTACTGTAGGTGAGGAAGTGGTATGAGGAAGCTGGCTGGAGTCAGTCTGCTCTCTGCTCCCCTTATCCCATCATCACTGTCACTGTTTTTCCGTGTCCCAGTAGAGGCCATGGAATTAGAGAGGGGTATGTTTTCTGACAGCCTACTTTATCAGCATTCACACCAGAACAGCCGCCAAGAGAAGCTTTGAAATTCTAAACCACTGCAAAAGGTGCAAAAGTCATGGCTCCTGGTGTTGCTGATCCTTGCAACTTGAGAAAGTGCCAACATAAAGATCCAGAGGAGCGGGGACCCAGCTTCTTGTCATCCTTCAAAGAAAAGATGCCGTCCTCAGTTCCAAAATCACGATACAAATGGCGTCGCCACCAAATTCTCAGGGCGGTAGGTTGTGATGGGCTCTGACTGCGTAACCAGATAAATGATCAGTGGAAAGGAGAGACGTGGAGGTTGCAACACACGTGTGAACTCAAGGGCAAATAGAAGTAAAATTTCCTTATTTGAAGTTCATTCTGTTTCATTAAAGGAATGAGTCTTCTTGACTGGAACTGGAGAATGAAAGGGAAAAAGAATTCACTGTTTTTTGAAAGGATGAGGCCGCATTTACAGAATCATCTGGCAAGGAAACTCTGCAGAGACTAGAAAGGTTGGCAGAGAGGGGTTTTGTTCTGCATTGTGGAGTGAACCTCCTTGGCTTTCATTCTCAGCATTGGTGAGGAGGGGGCGTTGATGATGCCTATTCAAACAGCTGCTTTGTGCTAATGTGTTTTCTTCTGGCTCTGCCAGGTGACACCCTGACCCTTAGGCCCTTGGCCAGTTCAGCCCAGAAAGCCAGTCTCTGCCACTGTGGCCCAGATGTGACACTGACTTTCCTGTTTCTCTTTGCTAGTTCATGAATAAAAGCCCAGATTTTTGTTTTTGTTTTCCTCTGGTTGTTTTTACAGAACAGGGCAGAGGAGGGTGGAAAGATGTTTGACTGAATATTGACATTAGAAAGATGCTGTTGGATCTTTGTTTCTGAAAAATTTCAGGTCACATAAACCAGTGTTGGCATTATTCTATGCCCTGATTGGATTGCCCCAAATTCTAGGGAATGGGGAATTCTAGTCAAAGTCAAAAGTCAAAGCATCAAAATGCCAGGCTGACTATCCCAACAAGAAAAGGTAACAGCAAGAAGAGGAAAAGTGAGAGGAAAACATAATTTTTCTGCCTGGTGCCTTAGGCAATTCTTATCTTTACCACCAACAAGCATCCAAAGAACAGTGCTTTGCTTCCTCCTCCCCACCTTCCTACAGCCACACCATTGTGTGGTCTTCAGGCTCTTGCTTACCAAGTGGTCCTGCAGATACCTCAGTAACCAGAGCTGCTTGGTTGGGGTCCAGGGGGGACTTGAATGAGTACTGTCATTCTGAGTTTACTGGGTTTCCCCAGGCACCTAGGAGTTTGGGGCCCAAAGGTTTTCAAAAACCCACTAATCCAGCCACCTCACTCCTGGCTCTGTAATCTCAGATTCTGCCTCTTGCTACCAGCACAATTTTGGGAGTTGTTTGTATATTCTGGCTTTGCTTAATCTATGCTCTTAATTAGATTTCTGTGGCTGTTCATCTGTGTGCATTGACCCCCCAACTCCCAGCACTGCTCCCTCACTGCTCAGCACAGATATTATGAAAACACACTCTGTGCTTTGCTACTGTCACTGTTCATACCGCCCAGAAGGAGAGGTTGCCTCTTAACAGGCTTTAGCATCAGTCACTCTCCCTCTCTTAATTTTTAAGTTCCTGAAGCATACTTCATCAATGTGTGCTTGTTATCAACTTATATACAGATTAAATCAGTACTTGATAAAATTAAAGGGACCTTTTTTATTAAAATGCTGATTTATTATCATTATTAAAATGGAACATTCTCAGTATAGAAAAATCTAAGAAATAAAGGAAGAGAGAGAACAAAGAACAGTCACGCAGTGTTTTTGCCTACGTACCACCGGCACGCGTCTCGGCATCTTTCTTTCCAAACAATTTTCTAATCATGTGATCCTTCTTACTATAACATGAGCATTTTTCCATATTACTAACAATTTTCTAATTTCTGTTTAATTTTACATTATGAGAATGCCTCCCAATTTACTTACCACTGCCTTCTTGTTAAACAATTAGCAAGTTTTCTAATTACAATTCAAATTATAAATAATACTTTATAGAACCTTTTCACATGTCATTTTTTAAAGTATCTCTTTAGCACAGATTCAAAGAACAGGTCCATTTTTAAGTTGTTTTTTTTTTTTAATTATATTGCCAAGTTGGTTTATGAATAGGTTGTACACTTATTCCACATCTTGTATCATCAGTGCATGAGAATGTGCACTTAAAGGAAACTTCATCACTATTATGCAGACTTATTTTTTTTATTTTATTAATTTAGAGATGAAGATATCTCACTGATCTAAATTGTGTGTCTTTGATTACAATTGAAGGTAACATCTTCCCGTGTTTCACAAGTTGCTTTTCCTGTCTTTGGATTGCCAAGTCATGTGATTTCCCATTTACCTAATCTTAAGGTTTTTAAGTTCCTAATATATTAAAATATTAACCCAAAGGAACTGAAAGCCTGTGTCCACACAAAAACTTGCACACGAATGCTCACAGCAGCACTGTTCATAACAGCCAAAAAGTGGAAACAACCCAAATGTCTGTCACCTGATGATTGGGAAACAACAGGTGGTATGTCCATACAATGGAATACTTTTTAGCCATAAAAATGAATGAAGTATTAATTCACACTACAGAATGAACGAACCTTGAAAACATTATGCCAAGGAAAAGAAGCCAGTCACCAGAAGCCACATATTGTATGATTCCATTTGTATGAAATGTCTAGAATAGGCAAATCCACAGAGACAGGAAGCAGATTAGCGGTTGCCAGGGGCTGGGGTGAGGAGGGAATGGGGAGTAACTGCTTAATGAATACATGTTTCTTTTGGGTGTAATGAAAATGTTCTGGAATTACACAGTGTAATGGTTTCCTTTGTAAATATGTTTAAAACCACTGAACTGGACGCTTTAAGAGGGTGGACACTTACGGCGTATGAATTATGTCTCAATAAAAATAAAATACAGTAGAATTTTAAAATACTAACCACGAGGAACTTCTATGTGATCCGAAAAGGGGTAGGGGCAGGCTCGAAAAACTTTACAGTCTGGGCTGTAAGTCTTTCTCAACCTTTGCATAGACAGTTAAAACATGTCCCTGTTTTTACCACCATTTCACTCCAAGTGAAGTGAATGCAAGAAGAAAATGTTCTTTTCTCCTTTTGGAGCCTTTCCATGGTTTGGTATTAAACCCTCATTTAGCCACTTGGGTGGGAATGGTTCCCGCATTCAGTTGACTGCAATGCTAAATCTCACCATTGCCGCCTAATGCTTCCATTTCTTTTTTATTAAGTGCGTTTGGATCTCTGAGCCTTGCAGAATGGAAGGTGACACAGGAGGGAAAGGAGAACACGCTACAGGGGCATGAGCTGCTGCCTCTCAGTCTGGGGGTCATTTGAGCAAGACAAGCTAGGTGCCAGAAATGTGGCTTTTACATTTTACAAGTGGTTCATATTAGTTTAGTTCCCTTGCTGGGTGGTATAGAGCAAAATCCAACCTCCTCACTCTCCGAGGGCCATTGCAAGTCATGCATAAATGGTCAAATGGGGCCAGCCCCACCGCTTGTTTTTTCTGAAGCAAAGCTTTGATTTGATTTGTAAAAGAGGTTCTGTTTCCCCATTGTTGCACATGGCCAGTGCAGCATTGTATGTATTTCTGCTTTTACATCAGTCTTTGCACCACAGAGATGTACTGTTGTGTCACTTGTGTTTGGTGCAGGGCTCACCCTCACAGGACTCCATCAAGAGTAGAAAGCTGTTATTTTGTGCATGGAGGCGGCATTACATGTATAGCTCAGTTAATGAAATAAATATGTTGCAGAAAGTGTTGCATATAGAGCAAATCACATTGTAAGTGCAGGAGGAAGGCTCACTTTTATACCAAGGAGACCAGTGCTGACTCCTTCATCGTATGTATAAATATTCCACCACGTCTAGGAAATACCAGGAAACCGAGGGCTGCTTTAGTGTCACTGGCCCAAACTTTCATTAAGGTGCCCAACTACATCAAGAAAGCTGGTGACTCACCACACCTGGCATGGTCCCAGCACCCCTACAGAGCCAGTCCCAGGGGGTCGGGTACGAACATGCGAGAGTGAGTCCCAGAACCCAAAATCAGGGCCTTCATCAGTCATGCACATGAAGTTGCATTCTGTAGAACTAGGGGGACCTTCCCCCCGGTTCTCCCCCTGCACTCCTCCTACCCTTGTACCCACACCCTTGCATGGACGAGCCTGCATTCCATGGGGAGAAGGCAGCTCCGTTCTATAATAGAGGCTTCGTGTGCTGACCGTGGAACTCATCTGTCTCACATCAAATCCCACATCCACCCCTGACTTAGCTGTGGACAAATTCCCAAACCTCTCTGTTCCTCCATTGTAAAGTGAGGGAAATAAGAATACTTCTATCTTAGTATTGTCCTGAAAATTTAGTGAGACAGTGGGGTCCTGCTTTTTCTCCGGCCTCCCCAGTCATCGCAGGCCCCTCTGTCCTGACTGTCCCCAGAAAATGGCATTGTCTGCACTCCCTGTGGGGTGTCAGAACCTGGTATCCTACAAAGAGCACTGAAAATCATGTAAAAGATTGAAAGTTTTGGGTGACAAGTTCTGTGGCCCAACTGTCGTTGCTGCCTATGTGGCACTCATCTGTTATAAATGTCCCGCTTCCTGCAGCTACATGGGGAGAATTCAGGCCAGCCTTCCCTGGGCTCCAGGCGATTTGTTTTCTCCGTTGAGGATGTAGCAGAACACCTCAGGTCAGTCAGTTCTTGTGGGTGTTTTCAATTTTGCAAGGATTAAGTCCATCCTCCCCGCCACTCCCCCTGCCATGAATCTTCTATCCAGAGGTTGTTTCTGATGTCTCTGCCATGTCTTATTGTCCTCTTGCCTCATGTGTTACTGTTGACTGAAATGGGGTATTTGCTTGTTAAGCTGCCAGTTTTCGCTTTCCTTCCAGAGAACTGGGTACAACTATGTAGTAGATCTACAGTTCAGCTTTAAATTCTTTTCCAGCTGTCCCCATCTCAGTTACTTGTGTTTGGTTTCTATGTTCCCTTCTTTGACCTTTTGCTTTTGTTTTGATACCTGCCCAGATAGAGTGGAGACCTGCTAAAGCAGGGGTGTCAATCTCATTTTCACCAGGGGCCACATCAGCCTCACGGTTGCCTTCAAAGGGCCAAATGTAATGTTAGGACTGTGTAAATGTAACTATTCCTTAACAGTTAAGTGAGAGCTCAGCACTGCCACTGGGTAGAAACAAGGTGCTAGGCCAGATAAAACAAGGTAGAGGGCTGGATTTGGTCTGAGGGCCTTGTGTTTGCCACCTGTGAGCTAAAGGAATAGGGAATGATATAGCACCAGGAAACATGCCACATCAGAGTACAAGCCACTGTGGCTTTCCTGTCACTCTCCAAAGTCTGGGCTGTCAGGGGCAAGGATGGTGACTTATGCCTAAGGGCTGACACTTCTCCACATGCACCTAGGCTGGTTTCTCAGATGAAAGTGCTTAGACTGCTGAAGTTAAAGTTATTTATTGTCAGTTTCCTTTCTTCCTCCTGCCATATCCCCCTCTGCTTGCAAGTTTATGTGACTCAAGAGAAAGCAATTTGCTTTGCAGAAGACTGCCAGTGACCTTTTCCCATTTTTGGTTCCTGGCTCTCACATACACCTGAGATCTTCTCAAGAGCCCTGCAACATTATAACCTGAGCACACAGGCAGTGCTTAATTGTTTGGCCTGTGAGACAACATGAACGTATTTGTGTTTAATGGCCATCCACCAGACCAGACTGTGCTCTGTAGCACCAGTGGAGGGAATGTACATTCCACCAGACTCACTGTGGAACAGCAGCCTCTGCCCAGAGTGGCCGAGAGAGTCGATCCTGTGTGTCGGCGTCAGCCAGCCACTTGAGGGCCATGTGAAGGTGGGGCTGCACATAGCACAGTGCCAGAAAGTGCTCTGATTAATTGATGACATCTGCCATGTTCACGGGAGCAGGGGTGGCCATCCTTAGAGTCTCTTTGGCAACTCTTCCTGGAGTTGCATAATGCTGTTGGCACATATGAGAAGATCCAGCAAGCTAAAACCGTAAGTAAATCAGGTTTTGCATGCATTGCAGAAACAGAGCCCCTCTGTTTGCAGGACTGGCAAATAAGGAGCTTCACAGTGGTAATCTAGACACCTTCACCACAGGCCCAGGATCCTATTGATCAAAGTGCTTACCCATCAGTTTTTCTATACACCAGTGATGAGTTCATGGTGTATGATTTATTGATCAGAATAACTCCAGGGTCCCACTTTCAAATGGCATTATTCAGAGTCTTCCAGTGCCCCATAGATCTTGAGCAAGTATATCAGTGCATTATGTGTCCACGATGGACCTACAGCATTGTCCACAAAAGCCTCGCCACAAAACGTCGCATAATAAAGAATGTTTTTATTTTAACTCAAATGCTACCAAGTTTGTCACGTGGCGAGGAGCCTAAAGTCACATTGAGTACAACTCATAAAGCATCTTCTGACTCTTCCATCCGGAAACGGTTAGTCAGACCACCCCAAGTAGGAGGAAGAAGACCACAAGTTCTTAAACAAATATTTTCATTGTGATTAACTTTTAATGGCTTGAGCCTGCATTTACTAATTTATTTTGGTTTCTTCATGTTTGTCAAAGAAAGGAAAAGAATAAGCAAGATCTGTGCAGAAACATTCCTTACTCGAAATTCCAACTGCATGAAGTGGTAACAGAGCTGTCCCTTTATAAAAAAGAATTGTTTTCTCCAATTCTGTCATTGGTCTTTTGCATTTAAATGTTTAACAAATATTTATTGAGCCCCTACTGCATGCCCGGCACTGTTCTAGACACAAGGGATATAATCATGAAACAAAAAACAGTTCCTGTCTTCAAGCAGCTTACTATTTATTTCCTTCCATTATTTTGTAGTATTATATGTAAGTTGTTCACTTATTACAGTGGTAATACTTTTTCTAGTATGTTTTGAAAGATTGGGGTTTTTTTCTTAGTTTGGTTAGATGTAGGATCCTATTTTCAGCGGGGTTCTGTGTAGGGTTTGTTTTGTTGGAGTTCCAAGAGTAGTTTATAGTACGAGCTCTAAATGATTTTAGATTCTTTTCTCTATCACAGAGATAAGCTTCTAGAGAAGAATCAGAGCATTTCCTGTCGTTTTTTAAATTGCCTCCTTTTACCTAGCATGCCTATTTTCCTGAGGAAGGCAGTCTAGCTTGAATGCTAATCACATATATATACATATAAGGGAAACGGCTGTTATACTGTTTCAAAGATATAAACTCTCCCCTCTCCTAAATCAGGATTTCTTGACCTTGACACTATTAACATCTAGAGCCCAGCCGTCCTTTGTGGTGGAGGCTGCCCTGCTCTTGGTGCGATGTTGAGCAGCGTCCTTGCCCCAGCCTGCCAGGTGCCAGCAGTACCTCTCTCCCAGAGGGAGACAACCGAAAATGTCTCTGGGCGTTGCCTAATACGGCCCGTGGTGAGGGGAGCAAAATCAATCCTGGCTGAGACCCACTGGTGTAATCGATGTCTTCTGTGATTCAGGTCTCACGTCCTCTAAATACAGCATAGGAGTGAAATCCCTGAAAAAAGCACCTGGGACAAAAAGTGTCTTCTGTCCTTCGTAGAAGTTTACAGTTGAGTAACTTTCCACCATGAAAGAGTTAATATAAAGTGAGCAAGACATTTTTCAGTTTTATGAAGCAACACCAGCAACAAATGATGAAATCTCTTCAGTAAATTACGCCTTGGAAATAGTTTGCATTTCCTGTTGGAAACTTATTAAAATCATATTCATTTACCGTAAGTTAGAGAGCATGTTGGACACAGTATACTGTAAATTAATCTCAAATGATTTATGAGCAAATGTGTTCCAGATTTGGTGATCTCAGCTCAAGCAGTAGGCGGCTCATTTCCAAATATTTCTATTCTTGGGAACTGACATTCAATTCAATAAGTATTTATTGAACCATGTAATGTGAGAGGAGTTTGAAACAGTCTGATACTGCTTCCATGATCCCGTCCAGCAGAAAATCAGTGCCCAGAACAGTGCCCCCCAAGAGTCTCCGTACCCGACATGGCACTCCTCACTTTGGTTTGCAAGATACTATAGAAAAAACAGGTTTTTTCATTCTTCACTGCCTCAAGTCCTTTCCCGTCCTGTACAAGCCATGCCCTCCCCAGTGAATACATGTAATTACACATGATGCCGTGTGTTTCTTATTTGGTTCTTTGGTCCCAAAGGGGCCAGTTCTCAGAGTTTTGCTAGGGACATCCATTGAATGTTCTGTCTCCCCACTGTCAATTTGACAAGGGTATTGCAGTCCACAGAGGGGCCCTTTAAGCAACTTAACTTGCGTTTCTGAATTGTCTTCCTTTCTCATACACACCAATAGATTCAAAAGTATTGGGCAAACTTGACAAAAGTCACTGGAAGAAGGGTTGGTCTTGACACCAAGAGAAAGAATGGGTGAAAGAGAAACACAGTGGGCTAGAGAATCTTCTCTCATTTGATTGCTCTTTATTGAGCACCTACTATGTGCCAGGCACTGACAGTATAGCTATGACAAAAATGGACAGGACCTTACTTTCCTGGAACTCACAGTTGATTGGGCAGTGAAACAAGTGGACAAGCCATGTTTTTTAATATGGTGCTATAGGTGCCAATATGAAAGAAATCATGATGCAGGGGAGCACTGAAGAAGGTCACCGCCCCAGCCTGGGGGAGAGCAAAGAATCAGAGAAGGCTTTGCAGAGGAAGTAGTGTCTCAATCAGGACATGAGGGATGTTGCGTATCAAAGAGGATAGGGAAAGAGTACTCAAGGACAGAAAGAGAATGACAAAAATGGAACCACTGAGGAACTGAGAAGTTCAGCACATTTGGATTGTAGAGTGTGAGACAGGAAGCATGAGAACTAAAGAAGAAAGAAACAAGTAACCAAATAATAATGCTTCCCGGGGTTCTGTCTTAAGCAACTGGGTCATAAGTGGCACCATTTACTGAAATAAGGAGCTTGGGAGAAGTAGGTTTGGAGGACGATGGCATGGAGAGGACTCGAGTTTTTAATCCACCACTACCTCTAAAACATGGGAATGATTTTTTTTTAAATGAAAGATGTCAAAAGTTAATGGAAATGTAAAAAGTTGATTAGCAGCTTTTAATAATTTTGTTACAGTAGTCTGTCATAGCATCCTGCAAATACACTTCAACCTCTTAGTTTCTGTCAATTTAATTTTTCATCCAACAACTATTTCTTCATTTTTTTAATTATATTTTATTGATTATGCTATTACAGTTGTCCCATTTCTCCCCCATCATTCCCCTCCACACTTCACACCCCCTCCCACCCACATTCCCCCCTTTAGTTCATGTCCATGTGTCATAAGTTCTTTAGCTTCTACATTTCCCACACTATTCATGCCCTCCCCCTGTCTTTTTTCTACCCACCATCTATGCTACTTATTCTCTGTACCTTTTCCCCCTCTCTCCTCCTCCCTCTCCCCTGTTGCTAACCCCCCATGTGATCTCCATTTCTGTGTTTCTGCCCCTGTTCGAGCTGTTTGCTTAGTTTGCTTTTGTTTTAGGTGTGGTTGTTAATATCTGTGAGTTTGCTGTCTTTTTACTGTCCTATTTTTGATCTTCTTTTTCTTAGATAAGTCCCTTTAACATTTCATATAATAAGGGCTTAGT